>WNWK01009913.1:0-73480 GCA_009830355.1 Cherax destructor | reverse complement strand
GGGAGGCAACATTTTTAGGAGGAAAAAGGCGGGGGGGGAGTGGGGGGGAGGGGGAGGCATTAGAAATGAAAGGGGGTAAAGCAGCTGGAATTGAAAACATGAAGAAATGTTAAAAGCGGGGGGGAATAGTGCTGGAGGGTTGGTATTTTTGTTTAATAAATGTAGAAAGGGGGAAGGTACCTAGGGATTCAGAGAGCATTTTTTTTCCCCTTTTAAAAAAAGGGGAAGGGGGGGATAAAAGAGAGAAAAAAAATTATGGGGGAATAAGTTTACTGAGTATACCAGGAAAATGTAGGGCAGGGTTATTATTGAAAATTAGAGGTAAGACAGAGAGTAGGATTAAATGAGCAAGGAGGCTTTGAGTGGGGGGGGATGTGTAGACAAGTGTTTACAGTGAAGAAAAAGTGGCCCCCCAGATCGTAATTAACCCGGGCCCGGGACTAGTATTTAACACGAATTTTTCAAAATTCAACCATTATTTCCCATAAGAAATAATGTAAATACCTTTTTTCCCAAAAAAAAATATTCACATAAAAAAAAATTTTAAAAACAATATATATATATAAAACATTTACTTAACTTTATTAAAGAGTTGCAGGAATCTGGAAGATAGAGTAATGAGTAATGAAGGTCCTCTTGGGATTTTCTTCCAAAACAGGCCTGTTTCATCAAAATTTAAAAAACACTTGTTGGGGGGGAAATTTTTTCAGCCTCACAAAGGGGAAATCCCCCCCCCTGCATCCTGCTACCTCCCTGCATAAAAATTTTCACCCCCCGCATGCCAAGCCCCCCCTGCATCAATGCTAAATTCCCTGCATCCCCGCTAAACTCCCTGCATCAATGCTAAACTCCCCCTGAATCCAAACTCCTGCATGCCCCAAACTCCCTGCAGGGGTGTTTACACTCCCTGCATGAATGCTACACCCCCCGCATGAATGCTACACCCCTAAGAACAAATTCCCTGCATGAATGTAAACCCCCCGAAAAAAAGCTACACCCCCTGCATAAAAGCTACACCCCCCGGCATGAATGCTACACCCCCTGCAAAAATGCTCACCCCCTGCAAAGCAAAACCCCCCGCATGAATGCTACACTCCCTGCATTCCAAACCCCCCGCATGAATGCTAAACTCCCGCATGAATGCTACACTCCCTGCATGCCGAAAACTCCCTGCATGGCTGTACACTCCCTGCATGAATGCTAAACTCCCTGCATGAATCTAAACTCCTGCATGAATGCTAAACCCCCTGCATGCCTGCAAAACCCCTGCATGCCTGCTACACCCCCTGCATGAATGCTACCCCCCCCTGCATGAATGCTACCCCCCTCCATGAATGCTACCACGGGGGTGCCAGGGGGAAGTTTTTACCCATGGTGACTTTTTTCCCGGAAAACCCCTAAAAAAAAAAAAAAAAAAAAACACCAAATGTAGTGTGAATGTTTGAAAGAGCCAGGTAATGTTCTCTCAATGGTAAACAATGCTTCACGGGGGGTTTTTCCCTCCCCCCCGCGCAGGGGGGGAAAACACCCCAGGTCAAATGTTCCCCAAATTTTAATTTTAAAAAAATTTTTACAAAACCGATGTTTACGAAGTAAGAACCCGCTGGGGGGTCCCTGTATGTGAACAGTACTTAGAAAAAGGTAGAGAAGTTTTTATTGCATTTATTTTTTAAAAAAAGGCATATGATAGAGGGAAAGGGGGGAGCAATGTCAAATTTTGGGATGAATGGGTATGACTGAAGGCTGAAAAGGTTTTTATGAGGATAGTGGGCTCAGGTTGGGGTTTTTGGAGAGGGGGAGATTTTTCCCGGTAAAAGTAGGTCTTAGACAGGAATGTGTAATGCCCCGGGGTTTTTTAAAAATTTTTTAGATGGGGTTGAAAAAAAAGTAAAGTAGGGTGTTGGGGAGGGGGTGGGTTTAAAATTTTTTTGGGGAATTAAATGCAAAAAAGGGGGTTGACACATTCTTTTTCATGATACTGTGTTATGGGGGATTCTAAAGAAAAGTTGCAAAAGGGGTTTTTTTGGGCGAGTTTGGGAGAGTGTGTAAATGAAAAAAAAGTGAACATGATAAGAGTAAGGTGATGAGGGTACCATTTAAAAAAGAAAATTGGATATACTTGGGGGGGGATTATGGGGAAAAATAAAAGTTTTCAGATATTTGGGTGTTGACGGTCAGCGGATGGGTTTAAGGGAAAAGGGGGGGGGTTAACCTAGAATTGATGAAGGGAAAAAAAAGGGGGGGGGGATTGAGGACTGTGGAGACAAAAAAAGTTTTCCCTGGAGGCAAAAAAGGGGGAAAAAACAAAGATAGGGGACCAACACTCTTATATGGGTGTGAAGCATGGGTTGCAAATGCTGCAGCGAGGAGGAGGCTGGGGGCAGGGGGGTGTCCTGTTAAGGGCAATGTGTGGGGTAAATATTATGAGAAAAAATTGGGGAAGTGGGGAAAATTGGAGTAGGTGTGGAGTTACTGGGGGTTTTTTAGAGGGCTGAAGGGTTGTTTTGGGGGGGTTTTTTATTTAGAGAGAATGGATCAAAGTAGAAGACTTGGAGGCGATAAATCTGTAGGGGGAAAGGGAAAAGGGGGGTAGGGGGGGGGCCCAGAAAAGGTTGGAGGGAAGGGGTAAAGGAGGTTTTGTGGGGGGGGGTTTGGGGTTCCAGCAAGCATGTGGAGCGTGTTAGGGGAGGAATGGAGACGAAGGGTTTTTTTGGGGGGAAAAATCTTTTGGGGGTGTGAGGGGTAACTTTTTTTGGGAAAGGGGTTCAGGGAAACCAGTTAATTGATTTAATTGGACTTGAGTCCGGGGAAAGGGGGAAATACAATGCCTGCACTTTAAAGGGGGGGTCTGAGATAGTGACAGCTGGGAGGGATTTTTTTCAGCTGTCGATTGACTCCTCTGCAAAGACAGTGATTATGTATGGGGGGGGAAAGTGTTGAATATGATAAAAATATTTTCTTTTGGGGATTTTTTTTTTGGGTCACCCGTCGGGGGGAGACCCCCACTTGTTAAAAAAAAAAAATTGTTTTGGGGGTTTCATGGTTACTTTTACATGGTTACAAATATAGAAATTGAAATTATTTGATAGAAAAATAACATTGAGCATTTTTTAGCACTTAGAATATGAGTATTTAGAATAAAGAATGAAGATTTTATTTCTTTGCAAAGGTTTCCAATGTGTAATTACAGTTTACAAAGAAAGCCACTACCATGCTGGGGCATTTCGGGGCAGACTAATCCTAGTACAGTACATAATAACTACAGTACTACTTAAGTCTAGACAAGATAAGAGTGGTTAACTTTTTAATAAATCTTTATTTTATCTTAATACTAATGCAGAGGTAGTCAAGGTGTGGAGGTTTATAAGAACAATAATCTTGAAGTTGCTTTTAACTCTTTCAGGGTCCGTGGCCGTAGTTCTGGCACGGCTTTGAGTTCAGGGTCCAAACCGTGAGTTTCACGTCATGAGCTCAACTCACTCAGATAAGATTTGAGCGGTAAATTTGGGCCTAGATATGAGAGAATACATCTATGTGGTAAGTGTGCGCTGTATAAAAAAATCCTGCAACATGCAGTGCATAATGAAAAAAAAACTCCGACCATGTTTTTGATTAAAAATCCGAATTTGAGATGTATTTTCGATAGTATTTATTTTTAAAATATTCTTTTTTTCTTGGTCTCATTTGATAGAATGGAAAACATATTACAGAAATAGAGATGATTTTGATTAGTTTCATGATGAAACGCACCTTGAAATTGAGCTCAAAGTAGCGGAAATGTTCGATTTTGTCAATGTTCAAGAGTAAACAAATCACAGATGCGGTCCAATACACATCAACTGATGAGTCTAATATTCTTTCACAAGTGTATTGATATTATTTATACCATTTTACAATAATGCAGTAGTCTGCATAACAGTAAATCTTCTATTTTTTGTGTGAATAAAAATAAAATAGAAAGCAAGAGTAATATAAGAGGGGTCTGGAGATGTGACTAATAAACAAAAAAAATGTTATTTTAGTGCCAGGAATGTCTGAATTGTTTATTCTGGACCCTATTTTGAAATTGGATCTTTTTTAATTTGCATGAAATTGTTAAAATTGCCAATTTTTGACCACTTTATTGGTAGTTGAAATCAGAAAATGGGCGGTTTTTTGTACTCAATCGATAGAACAAATGGAATTATAAAGAAATAGCTATAAGTTTGGTCGACTGGAACAATGGAATTGCCCTAAAATGGGGCCTGTAAGTCGGCGAAATCCCGATGCATATATATATATCGCCGAGATCGCTAACTTCGTGAGAGCATAATTCCATAAGTTTTCCATCAAATTTCGTACTTTTGGTGTCATTACCATTGGGAAAAGATTCTTATCATTTAATAAGAAAATAATTTTGTTTTTTATCTAATATTTTGCGACATTGAATGACAGTTTCAGAAATGGGGTTGCGACAGTCAAAGGGTTAATGGTTTAAACAGTAATATTTCATGGACAACTCCTATGTTGTGACATCTATATTGATGGGTTCAGTAGAGGTTAAGTCATTTGTGATTTCTGTTGAATTCTGTTAATGAGGTAGATTTTATATAGAGAATGCATGGCCTCTTCCATAAAAAATCTAGTTTAACCCTTTGACTGTCTGGGCGTATATATAGTCTCACGAGCCAGTGTTTTGGACGTATATATACTCACAAATCAGCGCCTCAAATCAAACGGGAGAAAGCTGGTAGGCCCACATATGAGAGAATGGTCTGTGTGGTCAGGGGTGCGAGTATAAAAATCCTGCAGCACGAGTATAATGAGAAAAAAACTCTGACCATGTTTTTTGGAATAAAACACCGAATTTGAGGTGTATTTTCGTATAGTATTTATGGTTGTATTCTCTTTTTTGTGGTCTCATTTGATAGAATGGAAAACATATTACAGGAATAGAGATGATTTTGATTAGTTTTTTGATGAAAACGATCTTGAAATTGAGCTCAAAGTAGCGGAAATGTTCGATTTTGCCAATGTTCAAGAGTAAAACAAATCATGTCAAGCATTCAATACACATCAACTGGTGAGTCTAATATTCTTTCACAAGTGCACAGATTTATTTATACCGTTTTTACAATAATGCAATAGTCTGCATAAAATAAATCTTCTATTTTTTGTGTGAATAAAAAATTAAAAAAAGAAAGCAAGAGTAATATAAGAGGGGCCTAAAGACGTGACTAATGAACAGATAACATCTTATTTTAGTGTCAGGGAAATTTTTGCATTGTTTATTCTAGACCCCGTTTTGAAATTGACATCTTTTTTATTTTCATGAAATTGGCAAAATTTCCAATTTCCCGACCACTTTATTGGGTAGTTGAGATTGGTAAATTGGTGGTTTCTTGTACTCAATCGATAGAACAAAAAGGAGTTCAAAAGAAATAACTATGAGTTTGGTCGATTGTAACCCAAAGGAATTGGCCGAAAATAGGGCTCCAAAGTCGGAGAAATCACGATGCGTATATGTCGCTTTACACGCTTTAAAATTTAGGAGCGTAATTTTTAAGTTTTCCATCAAATTTCATACTTTTTGGGGCCATTACACCGGGAAAAAATTCTCTATACCCTAAGAGAAAATAATTTTTTTTTTTTTTTTCCAAAATTTTACAACATAGAATGACAGTTTTGAATGGGGCCTCTGACAGTCAAAGGGGTTTTCTGTATTAAAAGCTTTTTCCCAGGTCAGTGAAGAAGCATATTGATATTCATTGTATTCTAGGGATATACAACCTGAATCGAGCATTTTGTTATTGCATTATTTATACATTTTTTTGGCTCAAAACCAAAATGACAGGGGTTAAGAATATTGTTTTGTTATTAATTCATAAATCCTCTTGTGTACTATTTTTCAAATATTTTAGATAATAATTGTAAGTTAAAAATTTTTCTTATAATTATTGGATGGGTCTCCACTTTTATAAATAGGTGGAACTCTAGCTGGTTTGTGACTGAGAACATTTTAATTTCTGTAGATTTGCTTTACAGCACTGCAGTAAGTACTTGAGCAGCTTTATATTTGAGTGATGATCTTCTTCTTTCAACACGCGGGCCCTTTCCCACCGAGGCAGGGTTCCCAAAAGGAAAACAAAAGTTTCTCCTTTTACATTTAGTAATATATACAGGAGAAAGGGGGTTTCTAGCCCCTTCTGGGATTTAGTCGCCTTACGACATGCATGGCTTACAGGGAAGAATTCTGTTCCACTTCCCCATGGAGTTGAGTGATGATATGTTAACCTTTTTTAGAGAATTTATTATTGAGATTACCACTGTGGAAGTAGTTGGTGATAGCTGTTGGGAGCTTGAGTAATTACGTACTTGCAAGAAAATCTCTAACTTGACTTTGGGAGTTAAGTATTATTTTGCTTAAGTTTGATTCTAATGGCCAAGTTGTAATAACAACTGTCAGTGAATAAACAGAAGGGTGACAGGGGCTAAAACAGTAGTTTGTAAATTGACAGTCGACTCACCGTCCTCAGCTACTCGGGCTTAACAGGAAGGATCTCAAACTAATATTTACTGTATTATATTCCATTAGAGGCACCAGCTATAACCCAAGTGAACTCTTTCCTTCAGCCCAGGAGTTCAGTTGGGTTACAGTTGGTGCCCTGATAGAATATAATACAGTAAGTATTAGTTCTGGATCCTTCCTTTAGAAGCCAAGGCAGTCAAGACGGTAGAGCGTTGGACTGTCAATTTGCAGACTGGGGTTCAAGCTCCATTTCAAGCAAACTTGGACTAAGACTCGACTATTAATTAACACTAAGTGACTGCATAGTTTTGTGGAGTTTTATGCTTATGGATCTAGTACTGTATAAGGTATTGACAGGACTTTATAAATAATAGTCATGATGAAAGTTAAAGGATTGGTATTAAAAATTTGAAAATATAATGATATAACAATTTACAATTAGATTTACAATTTGAGATTGTTCAATAATTATACTAAATGACAGGTTAAAAGTGATCAATATGTTTAAATACACAGTACTGTACTTGTTTTAGTTTGAATTCAAATTCAGTAAGTATGTTGCAATTTTTCAGTTCATCTCATAAGTTATTCCACATTTTGTAGATTTTCAGTCAAACAGGAGGGGGTATCAAAGTGGCTTCTAGTGTGATTCTTGTGTGAGCTGCTAAAATTTTCCAGGCAATGTCTTAGGTCAGCATCAGTATTACAGTGAAGTGTTCAAGCATAAGTCTGAGAAAGTCCAGATATTACTACCCAGCTAGTTTTGATTAAAAACTTGAACTATAGCAGATGACACCCGAATCTGCATGACAGTGTCCACCATTGAAGACACTGCAAGACTCCAAGCAGACATCAACCAAATCTTTAAATGGGCTACAGAAAACAATATGAAGTTCAATGATGAGAAATTTCAATTACTCCGATATGGAAAACGTGAAGAAATTAAAATCTCATTGGAGTATAAAACAAATTCCAACCACACAATAGAGCGAAAACTAATGTCAAAGACCTGGGAGTGATCATGACAGAGGATCTCACCTTCAAGGACCATAACACTGTAGCAATCGCATCTGCCAGAAAAATGACAGGATGGATAATGAGAACCTTCAAAACCAGGAATGCCAAGCCCATGTTGACACTTTTCAGGTTGCTTGTTCTATCTAGGCTGGAATATTGCTGCACACTAACTGCACCTTTCAATGCAGGTGAAATTGCTGAACTAGAAAATGTACAGAGAACCTTCATGGCATGCATAACTACAATAAACCACCTCAATTACTGGGAACGCCTGAAGTTCCTAAACCTGTACTCCCTCGAATGCAGGCGGGAGAGATACATTATTATATACACTTTGAAAATCCTAGAGGGATTAGTACCAAACTTGCACACGAGAGTCACTCCCTACAAAAGCAAAAGACTCGGCATACGATGTAACATCCCCCCAATGAAAAGCAGGGGTGCCACTAGCACGTTGAGAGACAACACAATAAGTGTCAGGGGCCCAAGACTGTTCAACTGCCTCTCAGCATACGTAAGGGGGATTACCAATAGACCCCTGGCTGTCTTCAAGCGGGCACTGGACAGGCACCTAAAGTCGGTGCCTGACCAGCCAAGCTGTGGTTCGTATGTTGGACTGCGTGCGGCCAGCAGTAACAGCCTGGTTGATCAGGCTCTTGATCCAACATGAGGCCTGGTCACAGACCGGGCCGCAGGGGCGTTGACCCCTGGAACTCTCCAGATAACAGTAAGCCTGAAGATTTTTTTTTTTTTTTGTACTGGAAGCTTAAAGGGGAAAAAAAAGTGACATAGTACCAGCTTCCAAAATACTCAAAAGTACTGACAAATTTGATGTACATTGGAACCTCAGCACTTGAACTTAATTGGTTCCAGAAAGCAGTTCAATTGCTGATCTGTTCAAGCACAGAACAAATTTTTTCCAACCAATTTTCTTTTTGGTTGGCTGTTATCACTAACCCTCTTAGGCCCCATGGTGACTTATTTATATAAATAATATAAAAAAACACCAAAAAATGCAAAGAATCACGAAATAGTTTACAGCTAAGTTCTGGCAGGTCATGTTTGTTTGGTCATGTGCCGAGCATACAGTCGACTACCGAGCGATTTGCTTACCGAACAAAGCATTTGAATACCAAATTGTTAGAGTACGAAGCTGTTCTAGTACTGAGGTTCCACTGTAGATAAATGTTAAATTAGACCCAGGAAAAAGGGAAACAGAGGGAAATTTAAAAAATAAAATGAGCAAATGACATGAGAAAGAACTACATTAAGAGAGATGATGGTAGAGGATAATACCACAAATGAATTCATATTCTCTCACCTTAATGTTTGTTATATCTTATTGTATCTAACTTCTACTTTTTATTGTGGGTATTTTGGGCATTCTGCCATGATTTTTGGAGGGTTGCAATCTGTTTCTATACTGTTTTCCTGGTACAAATATGTTTACATACATTATAATGAATCTTTTACGGCCAGGAGTTTAGCTACTTGAATGAATGCAATTAGTAATACATAGATATAAACATTCTTTTTCAAATTTACAGCCCAAGTTAAGGGCTGTTACCTACATCAGCTCATTTGAAACCCTTTTTATTGCTACGAGACATGCAAGTAGGGAACATGATGAAGTTGAAGCGTGGGCCACAATTTCATTTAATCAACTGACTTTATTTTGGTACATATTAACACCATTCTAGAATTTGAGAATGGCATAGCCAACAATTGGTTACAAAGAAAAATAGGAAAATGAGATTTTTTTATTACGACATTTCATGTGCATGAGGCTTGTGAAGTACTGTATGTACTTGAAACATCAAAACAAACAACAAACTTATAGAGCTGAGAAGTGGTAGAGTCAAGTGCTGGGTGAGGTTGAGGTCTAAAGAATATAAGTGCAGTAAGGAATGCCAGTGTTCACCATTGGGCTGACTTTTTTTTTTTTTTTTAAATCAAGTGATTTTTGTTAAGAATTTAGCAATATTAGATGAAAGTTCTTTAACTTTTCACTGCAAGCTAATTATTTTTATGACAACACATTTGTTACAGGGAAATTGGGGAACTTTGTCGTGAGCGTAAGGCTTTCTTTCATACCGATGCTGCACAAGCTGTTGGTAAAATCCCCATCAGTGTTCAGGATCTAAATGTTGACCTTCTGTCTATCAGGTAAGAGTGGTTATCTGTGTTAAAATTAAAAAAAAAAATAATATTACTTTTAAGATGTATTTCCATATTGTGTGTTATCAGCACAATGACTTTTGCAGAGAATGAAACTAAACTCAAATTGAGGTTAGGTAATGATCGGGAATCACATTATAAAATTAGTATGAATGGGTGTGACTGGTTTTTAATCAAATTAAAAATCTATCTAATACTATTAAAATTAATAAAGCTTTCATTAACCCTTTTCATTAATCCTTAAACTGTCCACACGTAGATATACGTTCACCTGCGTACTGCCCCGAATATTTTGAAAACAAAAATAATTTTTTTTTTAAATGAAGAGCGCATTTTTATAAACAGGATAGGCTAAAAAATTTTTTTTAGGGCCAGTACTTACTGAGATATAAGCCCGCCAATTTGGTGCTGGATGCTCACCTGACGGCAACATCAAGTCCTGCCACTTGCAGAAGTATTGCCGATATACTTTTTTTT
The DNA here is from genome assembly GCA_009830355.1 of Cherax destructor. Taxonomy (NCBI): domain Eukaryota; kingdom Metazoa; phylum Arthropoda; class Malacostraca; order Decapoda; family Parastacidae; genus Cherax; species Cherax destructor. Next base: position 63,300 of record WNWK01009913.1, on the reverse strand, counting down.
CTAGTTTTCATTTTAATTTATATAATTTTTATGTTCTGATAATTACAATTTACAATAGTTCCTGTGATTTCATAGCCAATCTTTGTTCTAACACTAATATTATGTACTGAAATAGTACTCAAATAGTCACAATCACACCAACAGGTGAACATTTTCGCCTACCTTGGTCATTTACTATTGTCTATAAATATATACGAAGTATTTATAGGTCCCAGCAATGTTTTAGACATCCAGGAGTATATATGAAACTCCTTGAAGAATGGTGTCTACCTGGAGAGAATTCCAGGAGTCAACGCCCCCACGGCCCGGTCCGTGACCAGGCCGCCTGTTGGACCAGAGCCTGATCAACCAGGCTGTTACTGCTGGCCGCACTGACAAGTGTTATGACAATTGCCAGATAACTACTGATAAGGCAGTGACATTGATGAATGAATGTGTGCAGGGAACCCTCGCTCTTTCACTCTGTATCTATCTATCTGTCTATCTATCTGTGTCTTTCTGTCTGTCTGTCTATCTATCTATCTGTCTGTCTGTCTGTCTGTCTGTCTGTCTATCTATCTGTCTGTATCTGTCTGTCTGAATCTGTTTGTCTGTATCTGTCTGTGTCTGTCTAGCTCTGCTTATCTGTCTTTCTGTCTGCCTGTGTGCCTGGAGTATATGAAACTCCTTGAAGAATGGTGTGTTGACAAGTGTCAGATAACTCTTGACAGCCCAGTGACATTTGATAAATGTCAGCAGTGCTGTAGGGAACCCTCCCTTTTTCAATGTCTATCTGTCTGCCTGTCTGTCTGTCTGTCTCTGTCTATCTGTCTCTGTCTATCTGTCTGCCTGTCTATCTGTCTGCCTGTCTATCTGTCTGTATCTGTCTATCTGCCTGTATCTGTCTGTCTGTTTGTCAAGCTCTGCTTATTTCTGTCTAACTCTACTTATCTGTCTTTCTGTCTGCCTGTGTGTGTGTGTCTTTCCGTCTGCTTGTCTCAGTCTCAGAGTGCGGCTTGTAAGCCAACAGGTATTATACACGATGCAGAAGTGAAGATGCGTATTACTTGCCAGTCATGCTTATTATGCCTTATCTCTACAAGTATTGTATAGCACTTTGCCTGGAATTTTTGGGTTATCCTAGGTAATTTACACTATGTATAATAACTGTACTTATGTGTACATGTGAGAGAGAGAGAGAGAGAGAGAGAGATATAGGACATATAGACAGACAAAGATATAGATAGACAAAGATATAGACAGACAAAGATATAGACAGACAAAGATATAGACAGACAAAGATATAGACAGACAAATATATAGACAGACAAAGATATAGACAGATAGAGAGACAGCCAGAGACAGCCAAAGCCAGCCAGCCTGCCGAATACATAAGAACATAAGAAAGAAGGAACACTGCAGCAGGCCTACTGGCCCATGCAAGGCAGGTCCATGTCACCCCAGCTTAGACCAATGACCCACCTAGTCAGGTCACATCTGAAGGAAGGAGCATGGCATCAGACCTAGTAGCACAAGCTAGTCAGGTCCAACTCACACCCACCCACAACCACTCATGTATTTATCTAACCTTTTTTACTTTCCTCTTATAAGGAGTGTTAATGCGACATGACATCAGTGAATCCCTGGTGTTTGCCACAGTATTTGCTCTAGCTGGCACTCAATTGAACTGGTGCTCCCACAAGGTACTAAGTGGTCCCAGATTTTTTACTGCGCACACTGAGGGTGCAGATCCATTCTCTCATGTCTAAGCAACTCAGGCCTATCGCACTAAATTTGAAGGAATGAAAATAAAACGTTGATCTACGTTCGGGGCAGTACGCACGTGAACGTATATCTACGTGTGGACAGTTTAAGGTTAACCTTTCATTAACCCTTTCAGTGGTGGTTATTTAATTATTGAGGCCAGGGTCCCTTATGTAGATCTATGTTTTGAGCACAGCTCTCTTAGTTGTGAATGGTAAATTTTGGCCTAGATACGAGAGAATGAGTCTGTGCGGTGAGTATGTACAGTATAAAAAAATCCTGTTCCATGTGGTGCATGATGGGAAAAGCACATCTCTGACCTTGTGTTTGGTTTAACCCTTAAACTGTCCAAACGTAGATATACGTTCGCGTGCGTACTGCCCCGAACGTAGATCTATGTTTTTTTTCAAATGCTTTTAACCTTGCCACGATAAGCCTGAGTTGCCTAGAGATTAGAGAATGGGTCTGTGCACTCATTGTGTGCAGTATTACAACATGTGGGAATGACAAACAAAATGCACTCTTCATTTTAAAGAAAAAGAACAATTTATTTTTTTCTCAAAATATTCGGTCAGCTACGCACGTGAACGTATATCTACGTTTGGACAGTTTAAGGGTTAAAATAACAACTTGGCTGTTTCTTTGTATCTTTTGATAGAATAAAATACATACTACTGAAATAGAAATGATTTTGGTCGGTTTCATGACCAGAAGTCGCTTGAAATTGGGCTTAAATTAGTGGAAATGTTTGATTTTTGCAGATTTTCCTGAGGATGGATTAGGCCCTCCTACACAACAGGTCTGTGTTTGATGCTTTTAATAGGTCTGATTCAATTACTGGAATGCCATCAACCATGATCAATCCTTCCTGGTTATATTTTATTATCTGAGAAATAGGCAAAAATCTTTTATCTTTTATGCGATGATAAGTTTGAAGTGGAAGGCAAGTGTAGTATAGGAGAGGCCTAGGGACATGATTAATGAATAAAGAAAATGTTGTTTTAGTGGACTGCATTTTAAATTTAATTTATTTAATTGTGTAAAATTGGCCAAATTTCCGACTTCCGTGCACTTTATAGGTAGTTCTGATAGTTGGTTGGGCGGTTTCTTGTGCTCAGTTGATAGAACAGAAGGCATACTAGCGAAATAGCTAAGAATTTGGTTGATTGAAGCATTGGAATTGGCTTAAAATAGAACTCACAGTGGGCGAAATCACCAATGCATAAATTACGCCCAGACTGTTGACTTTACGCCTGTGTAATTTTGTAAGTTTTTCATTAAATTTTGTACTTTTAATGTCATTACCTTCAGAAAAAGATTCCTCTATCATTTCAGAAGATAAAGTATATATTTTTGAATGTAGGCACTGAGATCAATATTAATTTCAAGGGTCTGGACAGTGAAAGGATTAATTAAAATACTTCATTACTTTAAGAACTGACTAAAAAACTGACTAAACGATACGTCAGTACTCACAAAACTAATATGAAAATCAAAACAAATGTACAGTGGTACCTCAACATACGAGCAGCTCCCAACTCGAACAATTATGTAAGTGTATTTCTGTAAGTGCTTTGTAAGTGTATTTTGGGGTCTGAAACAGATTAATCTAATTCACATTATTCCTTATGGGAACAAATTGTTCGACATCGGCACTCGAACAGCCTTCTGAAAAGAATTAAACTCGTAACTCGAGGTACCACTGTATTAAGAAAATTGATTTATTGAAATAAAAGGTGATATGAAAAGGAAATGGCAAACCCTCTCCAACATTTTGGTCTCTAGAAAACTGTCTAGAAACAGAGAGATAAACTTAACTAAACCAGATGAACATCACATATAGCCTATAGAGAATGCCAACAAACTTAATGTCTTCTTCTCTACTGTAGGATCAAAGCTAGGAAGCAAAATTCCAAGCTCAAATACTCAACTGATAGACTACCTTGCTGGCAACTACCCAAATACTCTATATCTAGCTCTAACTAATTCTACTGAAGTCTCACTCATCATTAAAAAGTAAATTATGAGATCTAAATAACTTGCCACCATTCATATATAAAAAAGCAGCTCATGTGCTGTCACCCATTATTGCAACACTGTTTAACAAATCTGTTGAGTCCTCAACCTTCCCATCTATACAGTGGTACCTCGAGTTACGATATTTTTTCGTTCGAGAATGCTGTTCAAGTGCCATTACCAAACGAATTTATCCCCATAAGAAATAATGTAAAATAGACTAGTCCTTTTACACCCCCAAAAATATACTTACAAAAGCATTTAAAAAAATAAACTTACATAAAAGGGCGATTTTGGGGACCATCGTAACTCGAGGTACCACTGTACTCAAGACAGCAAGGGTTACCCCGATCCTCAAAGAAGGTGATCCAACTAATCTGAACAACTACAGTGGAACCTCGGTTTTCGTCTTTAATTCGTTCAGAAAGTCTGACGAAAACCAATTCGAAAACTGAAGCAATATTTACCATAAGAAATAATGTAAATCCAATTAATCCATTCCAGACACCCAAAAGTATTAACAAAAATACATTTTATGGAGAATAACTATAGTTTACATACAGAAAACAATGAGAAATAAATATAAAGGACTAATGAAATGGATAAGGAACATTTAACATAACTTTTACCTTTATTGAAGACTCTTGTTCGCATATGGAAGATGGCGAGGAGGGGAGAGGGAGGAGAGGTTATTGTGTGGAAGGGGAATCCCCTTCCATAAGGACTTCAGGTATCAAGTCCCTATACGGGGTTACTTCCCTTTTTTGTCTTATTGGCACTAGGACCAGCTTGAGAGTCACTGGACATCTGTCGCACAAAAATCTGTCCAGAGAGTTCTGTTTCTGGTGTCTCTTTAAGATATGCCTAAAATGGGATAAGGCATTGTCATTGAACATGTTGCAGACACGGCTTGCAACAGCTTTGTTAGGGTGATATTTCTCCACAAAACTTTGCACACATGTCCTTAACCCTTAAACGGTCCAAATATATATATACGTTAGTACAGTCATCCCTCGGTTTTCGATTTTAATCCATTCCAGATGGATCGGCTAAAACCAAAATCAGCGAAAACCAAAACTATTTTCCCATTAGAAATAATGGAAATTCAATTAATCCGTTCCAGAAACCCAGAAGTTTGGAAAAAAATTTTTTTTGGGGGCCTTAAAGATAGATTTACATGCACAAATGAATGAAATGAATGTGGCACTTACCCTTACTGAAGACTGATGTTGTTGGATGGAAGAGAGATAGGAGGGGAGAGGGTAGAAACCCTAATTTTGGAAGGGGAATCCCCCTCCATAAGGACTCTAGGTACCAAGTCCTCATCTGGGGTCACTTCCTTCTTTGTCTTTTAATCCCACTAGGACCAGCTTGTGATTCACTGCACACCTGTGGCACTAAATATCTCTCCAGAGAGCTCTGTATCTGGCGGCTCTTTAAAATGTCCCTAAAATGGGACATGGAATTGTCATTGTAAAAGTAGCCAGCACGGATTGCAACATCTTTGTCAGGGTGATGTTCCTCCACAAATGATTGCACCCTACTCCACATTGCACAAATCTCCTTAATCTCTGAAGAAGGCACCTTACATCTTTCTTCCTCCACTGAAGCAATTTCCTCAGATCTGTTTTGTTGTTGTTGCAGCTCAAGCTCTTGCAGCTCTTCAGTGGTTAGATCTTCATTGTGGTCCTCCACCAACTCTTCCACATCCTTTCCATTCACATCCAACCCCATAGAAGTCTCCAATTCCACAATACTTTCCACAACTTCCATAGGCTCATCAGGGTTAGCTTCAAACCCTTCAAAATCCCTCTCTGGGACACAATCTGGCCACAACTTTCTCCAAGCAGAGTTCATCGTCCTGGAGGTCACTCCCTGCCAAGCTTTATCTATAAGGCCTATGCAATGGAAGATATCGAAGTGAGCCTTCCAGAACTCTTTTAGGGTCAACCTAGTGTCTGAGGTTACATCAAAGCACCTTTGAAACATTGCTTTGGTGTACAGTTTTTTAAAGTTTGCAATGACCTGCTGGTCCATGGGCTGGAGGAGAGGAGTGGTGTTAGGAGGCAAGAACTTCACTTTTACAAATCTGAATTCCTTAGGCATTTGGTCTTCCAAGTCTTGAGGATGACCAGGAGCATTGTCCATTACCAGGAGGCACTTAAGTGGCAATTTATTCTCCAATAGATATTTCTTCACACTGGGGCCAAACACTTGATTAAACCATTCCAGGAAAATTTCCCTAGTGACCCATGCCTTAGCATTAGACTTCCAAAACACACACAATTTACTCTTGTCAACACTGTATTTGTTGAACACTCTGGAATTTTCAGAGTGATACACGAGTAAAGGCTTCACTTTAAATCCCCACTAGCGTTCCCACATAACATAAGAGTTAGCCTGTCTTTCATAGGCTTGTGTCCTGACATTGCCTTTTCCTCCTGCGTGATGTAGGTCCTCCTTGGCATTTTCTTCCAAAAGAGGCCTGTTTCGTCACAATTAAACACTTGTTGGGGTTTAAATTCTTCTGCCTCTACATATTCTTTAAACTCACGCACAAATTTTTCAGCCCCATCTTTATCTGAACTGGCACCCTCACCATGCCTTACAACACTGTGTATGCCACTTCGCTTCTTGAAGTTTTCGAACCAGCCTTTGCTGGCCTTAAATTCATAAACCTCAACACTGGTTCCAGGCATTTTCTTTACAAGATCGGCATGCAACAGCCTTGCTTTTCACATATGATGGATTGCACAACACTATCACCCGCTAGCAGTTTTTGGTTTATCCACACCAATAACAATTTCTCCATATTTTCCATTGTTTGTGATCTCTGTTTCGTTATCGTATTCACCCCTTTCGCAACATTAGCTTCCGTGATTTCCTTTCTCTTTGCCACAATGGAACTGATGGTTGATGGGTTTTTCTTGTATATCCTGGCGAGCTCGGCAATACGTACACCACTATCATATTTTTCTATTATTTCTTTCTTCATTTCTACAGTGTTCCTCACTTTCTTTACCAAAAAGTGGCACTAGGAGCTTTCTTTGGGCCCATGGTAACTTATTTAGTAGTCACACAATAATCAAGGGCCAAAAACAATGAATTGTTAATAAATGTTTTGTATAAACTCCTGGGGTGATGTTCACTCAAGCATAAACAATGCTAGACTGCGTGACAATGTGCGTGGGAGGTGCGTGGGTGGCGGGCCTACGGCCTTTGTATGTGCGCGGCACTGGTGGACAGGTCCCATACGGTCGGCGAAAACTAAAACAATCGGCGAAAACTAAGACAAATTTTCCCTGAAAAAAGTCGGCGAAAACCAAAATCGGCAAAAACTGGGACAAGCGAAAACCAAGGGATGACTGTACTGCTACTGCTCCAAACGTATTTTTACGTTTTATTTTTCCTGCCTCCAAATTTGGCACGTTTGGCCTGAGATGCCTGGTGAGCATAGAATGGGTCTTAACACTCGGTGTGCGCCATATTAAAAAAATCTGGGACCACTTAGTACCTTGTGGGAGCACCAGGTAAATTGAGCGCCAGCTAGAGCAAACACTGCGGCAAACACCAAGGATTCACTGATGTCATGTCATATTAACACTCCCCTTTTAAGTGGAAAGTGATGTCGGCAGGCTGGCAGGCCAGCTGACTGCCTGCCTGCCTGGCCACCTGGCTGGCAAGCAGCTGGTTGGTCAGCTGGGTACCTGATTGGCTGTCTATCTCTGTCTGTCTGTCTGTATCTTTCTATCTCTGTCTCTATCTCACAGGAACACACATGTAAATACAATTATACATAGTGTAAATTACCTAGGATAACTAAAAAAATCAAGACAAAGTGTTATACAGTCAACCCCCGGTGCTCAACGGCGTCGGAGCTCGGCCAAATCGGTGTTCAACAGTTTTTTTTACAATTATTTTGGCTCGGTATTAGACGGCCACTCGGAGTTGGGCGAGTTGGCTATCCGTCCCGGACGCGTACGCGTGGGGCCGTGGCCCAGCTGGGCGCCCAGGCACTCAGTGTGCTATTGTTTACAAGCGAGCGACCACTACCCACGCACCACCCACACATTCATACCATATATATTGTCATTATTCCAGTGTTTTTAGTGCTTGCAACTGCTAAATATGCCACCATGGGCCCCAAGAAAGCTCCTAGTGCCAAGCCTTTGGTAAAGAATGTCAGAAATACGGTAGAATTGAAGAAGGAGATGATAGCAAAATATGAAAGTGGAGTGCGTGTCACTGAGCTGGCCAGGCTCTATGGCAAATCCCATTCAACCATCTCTTCCATTTTGGCCAAGAGAAAGGAAATCAAGGATGCTGTTGTTGCAAAAGGTGCAAGTATGGTCACAAAACAGAGATCTCAAGTGCTGGAACAAGTGGAAACTTTGTTGTTGGTGTGGATCAACGAGAAACAGTTACCTGGAGATAGTGTTACGCAGGCAATAATATGTGAAAAAGCAACGCAGTTGCATGATGATCTCGTCAAGAAAATGCCTGCAACGAGTGCTGAAGTGAACGAATTTAAAGCCAGCAAAGGCTGGTTTGACAGATTTAAGAAGTGAAGTGGCATACATAGTGTTGTGAGGTATGGTGAGGCAGCCAGTTCTGACAAAAGTGCAGCTGAAAAATATGTTCAGGAATTCGTGGGGTACATAGAGGCTGAACAATTCCAACCCCAACAAGTGTTCAATTGTGACGAAACAGGCATGTTTTGGAAGAAAATGCCCAACAGGACCTTCATTACACAGGAGGAAAAGGCACTCCCAGGACATAAGCCTATGAAAGACAGGCTAACTCTCATGATGTGTGCTAATGCCAGTGGTGATTGCAAAGTGAAGCCTTTACTGGTGTATCATTCTGAAAATCCCCGAGTGTTTGGCAGATGCGGTATCACCAATTCTAATTTGTGTGTGATGTGGAAGTCTAACAAAAAGGCATGGGTCACTAGGGAAATTTTCCTTGATTGGTTCAAAAACGTGTTTGGCCCCAGTGTGAAGAAATATCTCGAGGAAAATAATTTGCCACTTAAGTGCCTCTTGATAATGGACAATGCTCCTGGTCATCCTCGAGACTTGGCAGAGGAAATTGTGCAGGGCTGTGAGTTCATCAAAGTGAAGTTCTTGCCCCCTAATACAACTCCTCTCCTCCAGCCCATGGACCAGCAGGTCATTTGCAACTTTAAAAAACTCTACACCAAAGCAATGTTTCAAAAGTGCTTTGATGTGACCACAGACATGGATATGACTCTAAAAGAGTTTTGGAAAGATCATTTCCATATCCTGCATTGTGTAAAGCTTATAGGTAAGGCTTGGGAGGGAGTGACTACCAGGACTTTGAACTCTGCCTGGAGAAAATTGTGGCCAGACTGTGTCCTAGATTTTGAAGGTTTTGGGGCTGAGCCTCAGAACCCTGAGCCTGAGCCTGTTGTGCAAGAAATTGTGGAACTCGGCAAGTCCATGGGGTTGGAGGTGAGTGGTGAGGATGTGGAACAGTTGGTGGAGGAGCACAATGAAGAGCTAACCACTGAAGATCTGCAAAAGCTTCAGCAGCAACAACAGACCACAGTTCAGGAAAATGGTCCAGAGGGAGAGGAGGTGGAACCGAGATGGAAGAAGGTGCCTTCTTCAAAAATTAAGAAGATTTGTGCCCAATGGACTAATGTGCAAACATTTATGTGGATCTGCAAGAGCTTCAGCAGCAACAACAGACCACAGTTCAGGAAAATGGTCCAGAGGGAGAGGAGGTGGAACCGAGATGGAAGAAGGTGCTTTCTTCAAAAATTAAGAAGATTTGTGCCCAATGGACTAATGTGCAAACATTTATGTATGATTATCACCCTAACCAAGATGTTCCAGGCCATATATGCGACATGTTTAATAACAATGTCTTGTCACATTTTAGGGACGTTTTAAAGAACCGCCAGACACAGAGCTCCCTGGACAGATTTTTGGTTAGAGAGGGGTCCAGTGACTCAACCTGGTCCTAGTGGCATTAAAAGAAAAAGGGAAGTAACCCCAGAAAAGAACTTGGTACCTGCAGTGTTAATGGAAGGGGATTTCCCTTCCAAACACTAGCATACTACTACACCTTCGCCCCTCCTCCCGTCTTCCACACATCAACAACTCTTCCATGAATGTAAGTGACATGTTATTGTACTATTTATTTCTTAATTTTTTATAAAATTGTGTTTAATTTAATGTCAAAAAGTTCTAAAAAAATATTTTATTTTAATACTTTTGGATGTCTGGAACGGATTAATTTTATTTCCATTATTTCTTATGGGGAAAATAGAATCGGAGTTCGACCAAACCGGTGGTCGACGGGACCTCTGGAACGGATTACCGACGAGAACTGGGCTTGTGATCTGCGTAATACCAGTTGGTTCATGAGCTACTCTATGAGACAAGCAGACAGAAAGGAGACGACACACAGGCAGAGAGAAAGACAGACACACAGGCAGAGAGAAAGACAGACACACAGACAGACAGCCGACTTCATGGGGCTGAGAAATTACCTAGGTGGGCTAAATTGGGATGACCTGACTATGGGTCAGGTAGGTGGTTTTGGTTGCCAATATGACGTTTTTCAGAGCATAGTTCTAGCTGCCCAGACAACTTTTGTTCCAAGTAGGGAAATTAGATCTAACAAAAATGATCCTAAATGGATGAACAATAGATTAAAACATCTCATTGGTCAAAAGAGAGGCATATATAGTATATAGGCGTATCAAAAGAGGGGATGGACAGATAAGAAATCAATATTTTCAATTAAAGAGAGAAATAAAAAAAGGAATAAGAAAAGCAAAAAGGGATTATGAGGCTAAGGTCGCAAGGGATTCGAAGACTAACCCAAAAGGGTTCTTTCAGGTATACAGAAGTAAGATTAGGGACAAGATAGGCCCACTTAAGAGTAACTCAGGACAGATCACGGACAGTGATAAGGATATGTGTGAAATTTTCAATACTTACTTCCTCTCAGTTTTTACTCAGGAAGATACTAGCAGAATTCCAGAAATAATAAATTATGTAGAACTGGAAGATAACAGACTATGCTCGATTGGGGTAACTAGTGACATGGTCCTCAGACAAATAGAGAAATTAAAACCTAACAAATCCCCAGGCCCTGATGAACTGTTTGCAAGAGTTTTAAAGGAATGTAAAAAGGAACTTAGCAAACCTTTGGCAAATCTTTTCAATATATCACTACAAACTGGCATAGTGCCAGACAAGTGGAAAAGGGCAAATGTAATACCTATTTACAAGGCAGGTGACAGGTCCTTAGCTTCGAACTATAGACCAATAAGCCTTACCTCCATAGTTGGTAAATTTATGGAATGAATAATTGCCGAGGCAATTCGTAGCCATCTTGAAAAGCATAAATTGATTAATGAATCTCAACACGGTTTTACAAAGGGGCGTTCATGTCTTACGAATTTACTAACTTTTTTCACTAAGGTGTTTGAGGAAGTAGATCATGGTAATGAATATGATATTGTGTATATGGACTTCAGTAAGGCTTTCGATAAAGTTCCACATCAGAGGCTACTGAGGAAACTTAAGGCACACGGAATAGGAGGAGAAATTTTTTCCTGGGTAGAGGCATGGTTGACTAATAGGCGGCAGAGAGTTTGCATAAATGGAGAGAAATCAGAATGGGGGCGTGTCTCAAGCGGTGTTCCACAGGGGTCAGTTTTGGGCCCCTGTTGTTTACAATTTACATAAACGACATAGATGAGGGAATAAATAGTAGCATAAGTAAATTTGCTGATGACACCAAAATAGGCCGTCCAATTCATTCAAACGAGGACATTAGAGCACTCCAGGATGATTTGAATAGACTGATGCAGTGGTCGGAGAAGTGGCAGATGCAGTTTAATGTAAACAAATGCAAAGTTCTAAATGTTGGGCAGGACAATAACCATGCCACATATAAGCTGAATAATATAGATCTTATTACTTGTAATTGCGAGAAGGATTTAGGAGTTCTGGTTAGTAGTAATCTGAAGCCTAGACAACAGTGCATAAGTGTTCGCAATAAAGCTAACAGAATCCTTGGCTTCATATCAAGAAGTATAAATAACAGAAGTCCTCAGGTTGTTCTTCAACTCTATATATCTTTGGTTAGGCCTCATTTAGATTATGCTGCACAGTTCTGGTCACCGTATTACAGAATGGATATAAATGCACTGGAAAACGTACAGAGGAGGATGACAAAGTTGATCCCATGTATCAGAAATCTTCCCTATGAGGATAGACTGAGGGCCCTGAATCTGCACTCTCTAGAAAGGCGTAGAATTAGGGGGGATATGATTGAGGTGTACAAATGGAAAACAGGAATAAACAAAGGGGATGTAAATAGCGTGCTGAAAATATCCAACCAAGACAGGACTCGCAGCAATGGTTTCAAGTTGGAAAAGTTCAGATTCAGGAAGGATATAGGAAAGCACTGGTTTGGTAATAGAGTTGTGGATGAGTGGAACAAACTCCGAGTACCGTCATAGATGCTAAGACGTTGTGTAGTTTTAAAAATAGGTTAGATAAATACATGAGTGGGTGTGGATGGGTGTGAGCTTGTACTAGGTCAGATGCGGTGCTCCTTCCTTAAGTGAATGTAACCTGACCTGTACTAATTCCTTAAGTGGAAGTGACCTGACCAGGTGGTCGGCTGGACAATTATATGAGTGGGTGCGGTTGGGTGTGAATTGGTCCTGACTAGGTTGTGCTACTAGGTCAGATGCAGTGCTCCTTCCTTAAGTGAATGTAACCTGACCTGGCTGGGTCGGGGCATTGGCTTAAGCCGTTGGAGATTTGGACCTGCCTCGCATGGGCCAGTAGGCCTGCTGCAGTGTTCCTTCTTTCTTATGTTCTTATGTTCTTAGAAAGACAGACACACAGACAGACAGACAGACAGGCTTGCGTAACAAATAAAGAGAAGCAGTGTAAACTCCTCAAATGTCATCACTGTAATTACTGGACTGCTAAGAAGAGATAAGACTACGGCTCACCCTTCGTGAAATGTCACCAGTCATCATTAGTGGAGATCAGATGAGATAAGGCAGCGATGCTTCAAGGGAACTTTTATTATTATTATTATTATTATTATTATTATTATTACAGTGGACCCTCGGTTAACGAAATTAATCCAGTCCAGGAGCTATTACTTAATCTGAATCTTTCGTAATCTGAAACCTTATTTCCCATAAGAAATAATGTAAATACAATTAATTCGTTCCACAAAAAAATAATCACTCTAAAAAAAAAAACAATAACATTTACTTACCTTTATTGAAGAGTTGCAGGGATCTGGAAGGTAGAGTTGCTGACAGGGGCAGGGTGTTAATGGTTGGAAGGGGAATCCCCCTCCAAAAGGACTTCAGGTAACAAGTCCCTCTCTGGGGTTACTTCCCTTCTTTTTCTTTTAATGCATGCCTGCTACACTCTCTGCATGCCTGCTACACTCCCTGCATCCCTGCTACACTCCCTGCATGCCTGCTACACTCCCTGCATGCCTGCTACACTCCCTGCATGCCTGCTACACTCCCTGCATGCCTGCTACACTCCCTGCATGCCTGCTACACTCCCTGCATGCCTGCTACACTCCCTGCATGCCTGCTACACTCCCTGCATGCCTGCTACACTCCTTACATGCCTGCTACACTCCCTGCATGCCTGCTACACTCCCTGCATGCCTGCTACACTCCCTGCATGTCTGCTACACTCCCTGCATGAATGCTACACTCCCTGCATGCCTGCTACACTCCCTGCATGCCTGCTACACTCCCTGCATGCCTGCTACACTCCCTGCATGCCTGCTACACTCCCTGCATGCCTGCTACACTCCCTGCATGTCTGCTGCACTCCCTGCATGAATGCTACACTCCCTGCATGAATGCTACACTCCCTGCATGCCTGCTACACTCCCTGCATGCCTGCTACACTCCCTGCATGCCTGCTACACTCCCTGCATGCCTGCTACACTCCCTGCATGTCTGCTACACTCCCTGCATGAATGCTACACTCCCTGCATGAATGCTACACTCCCTGCATGAATGCTACCACTGGGGTGCCACTAGGAAGCTTCTTTGGACCCATGGTGACTTATTTCACAGTGACAATCACTAAACTACCAAAAAAAAAAACACCAAATATATTGTGAATCTTTGAAAGAGCGCGCTAGGTAATGTTCTCTCAATGGTAAACAACGCTTCACTGGCGTCCTGCACTTGCGCGGAGCAGGCGGACACGTCTAATACCTTTCGGTAACCGAGGAATTTTTCGCTAACCGATTACGAAAAAAGCTTTCGGTTTCCGAAGCTTTCGTTAACAGGACCTTTCGTTAACCGAGGGTCCACTGTATTATTATTATTCACTATTATTATTATTATCATTATTATTCACTATCATTATTATTATTATTATTTTATGCACTATCATTATTATTATTACAGTAGGCCCTCATTTAGCACGGTAGTTACGTTCCTGAAAACGTCGTGTTAGCTAAAATCGTGTTAGATAATTAAAAGAACTTATGGGAAAAATAGGGTTACGTTCCTGAGTGTCCCCAAAAAGCCAAACAAGTTTTTTTTAGAACAACAGATCTTACAAATATAAAAGAGAATATGTAATTGTAGTTCATTATTGTGATGTATTATGTTGTTTTTACTGCTTAAGACTACAAATGTAACATAAATAATAGTATTTACCTTAAATTGTGGGTGCTGGTGTTTGTGGATGATTGTGAAGAGAGTGGAGAGTTATGCTGTGGCCCTACTGGGCTGAGGTGGATAGTAGAGATTCTGGAACTGAAGTCGATGGTTGTACTGAGTGTCTCTAACTTTAATAAAGTCATTCAGTAAGTCAGTTAAGTCATTCAGTATCATTCAGTAAGTCAGTCAGTCAAGTCATTCAGTAAGTCAGTCAAGTCATTCATTAAGTCAGTCAAGACATTCAGTAAGTCAGTCAAGACATTCAGTAAGTCAGTCAAGACATTCAGTAAGTCAATCAAGTCATTCAGTAAGTCAGTCCATTCAGTAAGTCAGTTAAGTCATTCAGTATCATTCAGTAAGTCAGTCAGTCAAGTCATTCAGTAAGTCAGTCAAGTCATTCATTAAGTCAGTCAAGACATTCAGTAAGTCAGTCAAGACATTCAGTAAGTCAGTCAAGATATTCAGTAAGTCAATCAAGTCATTCAGTAAGTCAGTCCATTCAGTAAGTCAGTTAAGTCATTCAGTATCATTCAGTAAGTCAGTCAGTCAAGTCATTCAGTAAGTCAGTCAAGTCATTCATTAAGTCAGTCAAGTCATTCAGTAAGTCAGTCAAGTCATTCAGTAAGTCAGTCAAGTCATTCAGTAAGTCAGTCAAGACATTCAGTATGTCAGTCAAGACATTCAGTAAGTCAGTCAAGACATTCAGTAAGTCAGTCAGTCAAGACATTCAGTAAGTCAGTCAGTCAAGTCATTCAGTAAGTCAGTCCAGTCATTCAGTAAGCGTCATTCAGTAAGTCAGTCAAGTCATTCAGTAAGTCAGTCAAGTCATTCAGTAAGTCAGTCAAGACATTCAGTAAGTCAGTCAGTCAAGACATTCAGTA
This sequence comes from Cherax destructor, assembly GCA_009830355.1. Taxonomy (NCBI): domain Eukaryota; kingdom Metazoa; phylum Arthropoda; class Malacostraca; order Decapoda; family Parastacidae; genus Cherax; species Cherax destructor. The sequence goes on along the minus strand of WNWK01009913.1, from coordinate 47,949 downwards.
AGTCAGTCAGTCAAGACATTCAGTAAGTCAGTCATTCAAGACATTCAGTAAGTCAGTCAGTCAAGTCATTCAGTAAGTCAGTCAAGTCATTCAGTAAGTCAGTCAGTCAAGTCATTCAGTAAGTCAGTCAGTCAAGTCATTCAGTAAGTCAGTCCATTCAGTAAGTCAGTTAAGTCATTCAGTATCATTCAGTAAGTCAGTCAGTCAAGTCATTCAGTAAGTCAGTCAGTCAAGTCATTCAGTAAGTCAAGTCATTCAGTAAGTCAGTCAGTCAAGTCATTCAGTAAGTCAGTCCAGTCAGTCAGTAAGTTAGTCACACAAACTTATGTTTACATCTTTTTATGTGTACAAAGTAACACTTCATTACAGCCACAGGTTATGTCTTGTCTAATATCTTTTTCTTCGTTAATTCTAAGACTTAATAAATGCTTAAACATTTTCTTGCCACTTTGAGCAACACTGGTATGCCTACTGGGTGACATGATTGCTTGGCAGATACAAGATATAGTAATTTAAAGATCAAAACACAATTCACTCTTATTCTTGACAAACAGCTGGCTTGACGCGTATGGAATACGAATGCTGGGATGATGGGGTGTTGTTGGGGGAGGGGTAGCCTGGGAAGGCGGGTGGTCTCCCCAGCTGTTCCACAACATTAGCACCGGCCGCTTGAGGGAATGGTTATTTGTTTTTTCTTCCTGCAAACTATAATTAAGTTTATTCAGGTATACACAGATACAGTTACAAAGATTATCATACATAGCAGCATATGTGTAGAGAACCTAGGATAACCCAAAGTTTGAGTTATCCTAGGTCCTCTAGGATAACACTTTGGGTTATCCTAGGTTCTCTACACATATGCTGCTATGTATGATAATCAATGTAACTATCTCTGTATACCTGAATAAACTTACAGTTTGTGGGAAGGAAAAACAAATTCCCTTTTCCTCAAAGCATGAGGATTCTTACAGCGGTAAATATCCATGGGCTTACACTTGAAATCACCTGATGCATTACCCAAAAGGAGCAAGGTGAAGCAATCCTTTGCTGTCTTGAAGCCTGGTGCACTTTTCTCTTGCTGACTGATATAAGTTCATGTTGGTATTTTCTTCCAGAAAACACTTGTCTCGTCAGCATTAAACACTTGTTGTGGCACATAGCCACCCTTAGTAGGACCCCCCACTGACTCAATGGTTTAACCTACTGCAGGCGACCGCGGGCTCAAAATTTTTCCCCTCCAGCGAATCGCGTAATATAAGGTTTACGTCGTGTTAGATAAAAATGTGCCGCAATTCTTCAATCGCGTAATACCCAAAACGCGCAACATAAAGTCGTGCTAAATGAGGGTCTACTGTACGTATTTGAGTACAATTTCAGTACCTAATATTAGTGTCAGAACACAGATTGGCTATGAAATCACAAGAACTACTATAAATTGTGATTATGACAACATAAAAATTATATAAAATAATAAAAAAAAGGGAAAAAAAGGTATATCGGCAACGATTCTGCTAGCGGCAGGACTCCTGTTGCTGTCAGGTGTGCATCCAGTGCCAACTTCTCTGCCTCATGTGCTGTCACCCATTATTGCAACACTGTTTAACAAATCTGTTGAGTCCTCAACCTTCCCATCTATACTCAAGACAGCAAGGGTTACCCCGATCCTCAAAGAAGGTGATCCAACTAATCTGAACAACTACAGTGGAACCTCGGTTTTCGTCTTTAATTCGTTCCAGAAAGTCTGAAGAAAACCGAATTCGACGAAAACTGAAGCAATATTTACCATAAGAAATAATGTAAATCCAATTAATCCATTCCAGACACCCAAAAGTATTAACAAAAAATACATTTTATGGAGAATAACTATAGTTTTACATACAGAAAACAATGAGAAATAAATATAAAGGACTAATGAAATGGATAAGTGAACATTTAACATAACTTTTACCTTTATTGAAGACTCTTGCTCGCATATGGAAGATGGCGAGGAGGGGAGAGGGAGGAGAGGTTATTGTGTGGAAGGGGAATCCCCTTCCATAAGGACTTCAGGTATCAAGTCCCTATCCGGGGTTACTTCCCTTTTTTGTCTCACCCTTCGTGAAATGTCACCAGTCATCATTAGTGGAGATCAGATGAGATAAGGCAGCGATGCTTCAAGGGAACTTTTATTATTATTATTATTATTATTATTGTTATTAATATTATTATTATTATTATTATTATTATTCACTATTATTATTATTATTATTATTATTATCATTATTATTCACTATCATTATTATTATTATTTTTATGCACTATCATTATTATTATTATTTGAGTACAATTTCAGTACCTAATATTAGTGTCAGAACACAGATTGGCTATGAAATCACAAGAACTACTATAAATTGTGATTATGACAACATAAAAATTATATAAAATAATAAAAAAAGTGAAAAAAAGGTATATCGGCAACGATTCTGCTAGCGGCAGGACTCCTGTTGCTGTCAGGTGAGCATCCAGTGCCAACTTCTCTGCCTCATATCTCGGTAACTACTGACCCAAATTCTTTTTTTTTTTCTTATAACACTTAAAAAAATGTGCTCTTTATTTCTATATTTTTTTTTTTTCACAAGATTCGGGGCACTGGGCGCGCTAACGTAAATATACGTGTGGACCGTTTAAGGGTTAATCACTGAAGAAGGTACATTCTTCCCACTCTCTTCCTCCTCTGAAGCAATTTCCTCAGCTGTGATCTGTTGCTGTTCCAGTTGAAGGTGTTGCAGCTCTTCAGTGGTTAGCTCTTCCATGTGGTCGTCCACCAACTCTTTCACATCCTGGCCACTCACATCGAACCCCATGGACTTCCCCAAAGGCACTGAACTTTCTTTGGTCCCATGGTGGCTTATTTAGCAGTCGCACTCAATAAACATGCACAAAAAACAATGGATTATTACGAAATGTTTCGTATAAACGCGCAGGGTAATGTTCACTTAATGAGAAACAAAGCCAGACTGACTCAGAACATGTGCGCGGGATGGTTTGTGTGGGCGCGGGCAGGCAGACACGTTCTGTACGGCGGACGAAAACCGAGGTGATGAATGAAAACCGGGACAAAATTTTGATGAAAAATGTCGTCAAAAACCAAATTTAACGAAAACCGAGGTTCCACTGTATAGACTTATATCAAACTTGCCCTTACAGTGGTACCTCGAGTTACGATATTTTTTCGTTCGAGAATGCTGTTCAAGTGCCATTACCAAACGAATTTATCCCCATAAGGAATAATGTAAAATAGACTAGTCCTTTTACACCCCCAAAAATATACTTACAAAAGCATTTAAAAAAATAAACTTACATAAAAGGGCAATTTTGGGGACCATTGTAACTCGAGGTACCACTGTACTTTCAAAAATATTGGAAAAAATAATACACAAACGACTTTACTCCTACCTTATATCCTACAACATACTTAACCCCTGCCAGTTTGGGTTTAGATCCAAAAAAATTACGAATTATGCAATTGTACAAATGCTTGAACTAATATATACAGCCCTCATTAAAAAATGAATATCCACTGGGGCTCTTCATTGACCTACGGAAAGCATTTGATACAGTTTACCACAATCGCTTGCACCTAAAACTAAATCATTATGGCATCAGAGGACATTCCCTCGATTACCTAAAATCTTATCTTAACCCTTTGACTGTCGCAACCCTCAATCCTGAGTGCTTTCCTGTTGTTGCAAAATATTCGAAAAAAAATTATTTTTTCTTATCAAAATGTTAAGATTATTTTTTTGATTGTTTTTATCCTAAAAACATATTATTGCCATCAATACTTACCGAGAAATGGAGGTGTAAAGTTGGCAGAAAATGAGCCTCGTATGCAACAGCGGCGAATGCCACTCACTCCGTAAACATTTGTTTACTTCCATTCATAGATTTCTTGTTTTTTTTCACTATTTGCATTTTTGTGGGTGTTTTTTTGTATATGCACAGACAAAACATCTCTTCTGAGCAGTTTTCTTCAAAGTAGTAGCAGGCAGTTGTGTTAGGTAGTTATCCTATGTTGATGGTCGTCTGGGTCATCATTCCTTCCTTCCTTCCTACATTCCTTCTTACCTTCCTACATTCCTTCCTTCCTTCCTTCCTTCCTATCTACCTACCTACCTACCTACCTTCCTTCCTTCCTTCCTTCCTTCCTTCCTTCCTTCCTTCCTTCCTTCCTTCCTTCCTTTCTACCTACCTACCTTCCTTCCTTACTACCTTTCATCTCGTCCTTCCTTTCTTCCTTCTGGTTTCTATATATACACACATAGTCACTGGACACGTGCCTAGAACTGCTATAAGCTTCTGGAAGCTGGTTGTTGTGTCTGGGTCATCATTCCGACATTCCTTCCTTCCTACATTCCTTCCTTCCTACATTCCTTCCTTCCTACATTCCTTCTTACATTCCTTCTTACCTTCCTTCCTACATTCCTTCCGTCCTTTCATCTCGTCCTTCCTTTCTTCCTTCCTTCTGGTTTCTATATATACGCATATATAATCACTGGATACTTCATAGAATTGCTATTAGCTTCTGGAAGCTGGTTGTTGTTTCTGGGTCGTCATTCCTTCCTTCCTTTATTCCTTCTTACCTTCCTTCCTTTATTCCTTCTTACCTTCCTTCCTACCTTCCTTCCTGCCTTCCTTCTTACCTTCCTTCCTACCTTCCTCCTACCTTCCTTCCTGCCTTCCTTCCTGCCTTCCTTCCTACATACCTTCCTTCCAACCTTCCTTCCTACATTCCTTCCTTCCTACATTCCTTCCTTCCTACATTCCTACCTACCTTCCTTCCTTTCATACCATCCTTCCTTCCTTTCATCTCCTTCCTTCCTTCCTTCTGGTTTCTATATATACGCATATATACTGATATTTTAGCTTCTGGAAGCTGGTTGTTGTGAGTGTGAGGACTTATAAATATGCTGAGTCAGGGTGCGGCTGCTGTCAAAATGACATATTATACCATCACTCACCACCCTCACTGCCTTGTCAACACCCATGGGGTCCCATGCTCTTCTTCCCCACAGTCCTTCCTACCTATTTATGTACCTACTTATGTACCTACTTACCTACTTGCGTACCTACTTGCTTACCTACTTACGTACCTACTTACCTACTTACGTACCTACTTACCTACATGCTTACCTACTTGCTTACCTACTTACCTACTTATTTTCTTTCATTCTTTTTTCTTTCTTCCTTCTGGTATCCTGGGCATTGTTTTCAGTCACAAACTCTTCAAAACCATGAAATTCATCTTCAGAGACACTTCCATCTGTGTTAGAACTATAACTGGGGAAGAGAAGAGTCCCAGATTTGCCTGGAAGTCAGGTATTTCTTACCGCTAGGTATGCTGAACGTGGACTACTGAAATGGCTTTCCCACAAAGCACCACTGGCTGCCCGATTTTTTTTATACTGCACACACTGACCACACAGACCCATTCTTTTACATGTGGGTCTACCAGCTTTCTCCCACTTGATTTGAGGCCGCTAGAATTTAGGTGTATAGATACGTCCGAAACAGTGGCTCATAAGGCGTATATATATGACCGAAACAGTCAAAGGGTTAAGGGAATAAATTCATTTGGTAACAGCACTTGAACAGCATTCTGGAATGAGGGTGAGTTTTGGAGTGTTCGAATAGCGAGGGTCCACTGTAATTACAAAATCTCTATGTAAACTTGCAATGAAATAAAATATTATTATTCTTATTATTAAAAATCATCTCATCTCTCAATACTAACCAAACCAACTAAAACAACTTCTGTTCAGTTTGAAGCAACTCTCCCATATGTACGTATTATACAGTGGACCCCCGGTTTTCGTCCGGTGTGGAAATCGTACAATTTGGATTTCAAGCACTTTTTTGGGTGAAATTTTCCCCCAGGTTTCGTACATCCGCTCGGAAATCATCCATATCAGATGCGTCCACCCGCCCGGGACGCCACTTCTCAAGTGTACCAGACTCAGTCTGCTTCTGTCTCTCGTTGAGTTAGCAGTACTCCACACATTCATCCATTGTTTTTTGTGCTTGTTTATTGATTGCGACTGTGAAATAAGCCACCATGGGGCCAAAGAAAGTTTAGAGTGCCAGCCCTTTGGTAAAGAAGGTGAGAAACACGATAGAATTCAAGAAAGAACTTGTAGCAAAATATGATGATGAACACTGCTTGGAGAAAATTGTGTTCAGAATGTGTCATCGAGAAGGATTTTGAAGGGTTTGAGGCTAACCCTGACGACCCTACGCCTATTGTGGAATCTATTGTGTCTTTGGGGAAGGCCATGGGGTTGGATGTGAATGGCGAGGATGTGGAAGAGTTGGTGGAGGACCACAGGGAAGAGCTAACCACTGAAGAGCTTCAAGACCTTCAACTGAAACAGCAACAGATTGCAGCTGAGGAAATTGCTTCAGAGGAGGAGGAAGAGAGAGGGAAGAATGTGCCTTCGTCAGTGATTAAGAACATGTGTGCAAAGTGGAATGAGTTGCAAAGTTTTGTGGAGAATTATCACCCTAACAAAACTGTTGCAAGCCGTGTCTGCAACATGTTCAATGACAATGCCTTGTCCCATTTTAGGCAAATCTTAAAGAGATGCCAGAAACAGAGCTCTCTGGACAGATTTTTTGTGCGACGGGTACAGTGACTCTCAAGCTGGTCGTAGTGCCAGTAAAAGACAAAGAAGGGAAGTAACCCCGGATAGGGACTTGATACCTGAAGTCCTCGTGGAAGGGGATTCCCCTTCCAAACAATAACCTCAATTCCCTCGCCCCTCCTCGCCTTCTTCCATACGCCAAAAAGAGTCTTTAATAAAGGTATGTTTTGTTCATTTATCATTAAAATTAGTCATTTATATTTATTTCTCATTGTTTTCTGTATGTAAAACTATAGTTATTCTCTATAAAATGTATTTTTTGTTAATATTTTTGGGTGTCTGGAACGGATTAATTGGATTTACATTATTTCTTATGGGAAATATTACTTTGGTTTTCGTCCATTTCGGATTTCGGCCAACCTTCTGGAACGGATTAAGGATGAAAACTGGGATGTTACTGTATTATATGACCTCTAGTCTATTAAAACATCTGCTAATCCATAAAATATTACAGTTTGAACCATTAATTGTAATATTGTTTTTATTATGTGCAACTTCAAGATTATTATTCTTACAAACTTCCACCTTTACTATCTTGCATTAGTATTAAGATAAAGATTTTTTTAAAAAGTTAACCACTCTTATCTTGTCTAGACTTAAGTAGTTATTATGTACAGTGGACCCCCGGTTTTCGTAGTCATTGGAGTTCGTAAAATTTGGAATTAGTAACATTTTTTCATAAAAATATTGGTTCGGTAATTGTAGATCCGCTCGGAATTAGTAATTCGTCCCGGACGCGTACGCGTGGCCCGCACGGCCCAACACTCCATCCAGAGTCAGTGTGCCATTGTTTATCAGCGAGTGACGGTCACCCACGCATTCATACCATACATTTTTGCAATATTCCATTCTTTTTAGTGCTTGCAACTTCTAAATAAGCCACCATGGGCCCAAAGAAAGCTCCTAGTGCCAGCCCTGTGGTAAAGAGTGTAGCAGGCATGCAGGGAGTGTAGCAGGCATGCAGGGAGCATAGCAGGCATGCAGGGAGCATAGCAGGCATGCAGGGAGTGTAGCAGGCATGCAGGGAGCATAGCAGGCATGCAGGGAGCATAGCAGGCATGCAGGGAGTGTAGGAGGCATGCAGGGAGTGTAGCAGGCATGCAGGGAGCATAGCAGGCATGCAGGGAGTGTAGCAGGCATGCAGGGAGTGTAGCAGGCATGCAGGGAGTGTAGCAGGCATGCAGGGAGTGTAGCAGGCATGCAGGGAGTGTAGCAGGCATGCAGGGAGTGTAGCAGGCATGCAGGGAGTGTAGCAGGCATGCAGGAGTGTAGCAGGCATGCAGGGAGTGTAGCAGGCATGCAGGGAGTGTAGCAGGCATGCAGGGAGTGTAGCAGGCATGCAGGGAGTGTAGCAGGCATGCAGGGAGTGTAGCAGGCATGCAGGGAGTGTAGCAGGCATGCTGGGAGTGTAGCAGGAAGGCAAGGACTTGTTACCTGATGTCTTTATGGAAGGGGATTCCCCTTCCAAATAATGAAAAAACTTCATCCTCTCCCCTCCTCCCGTCTTCCACAGATCAACAACTCTTCAATAAAGGTAAGTGTCAAGTTATTACTGTTTTATACTTTATGTCTCATTGTTTTCTGTGTAATTTAATCTAGAAAAAAAATTTATTTTAATACTTTTGGGTGTCTGGAACGGATTAATTGAATTTATATTATTTCTTATGGGGAAAATAGATTCGGAGTTAGTGTCAGGGGAACGCCTTCCACCTGAACAAAAAAATAATGGAAAAAATAAATAAAAAATAAAGACTCTTGGGTAAGGAATACAAGTAGATTTTTCTGAGTTTTACTTAGAATAGATAAAAAAAAGAAGTAGGCTGTTGTGGTTCTGGCAGGATGTAGAGTAGGAGAATATAAGGCTCAGGATGAGTCTCGGGTGTAGATGAGATGGTGGAACGTTATCCTGGGCAGATGTTAGGGATTCTCCTATGCCACTTGGTCGCAGTAAGATGTAGAAGCGGAAGAGTAGACAAAAGTAGATAAGTCAGAGAGACGTACATCTTGCTCCTTTAAATCTCGGCGTCTGTACGGGCTGACCAGGCCAGCAGCAGAGCTGATAAAAAAGAAAAGAAAATTGGTTACCACAAGTAAGCAAACATAACACTTAAGAAAGAAAAAGATAGCATGTTCACTTTAAGATGGAAGACATTACTGGTAACCATAAAAACAACAACCACAAAAAAAATACAGCTGGTAGATCACCTTACCTGATCAGGAGAAGTGTGGTGTAGTGACTCTCCCAGTTCCGCTGCACACCAGGTAAGGTTACTACCACCAGAAAAGAGGGGGGGGGATTCTGCCTCGGCCCGCTAGATGGAAGCACGGGCTGAACCCTCAAATGATCCCCGGCTGACTGAACAACCTTAACCCCCAATTATACTCCACTTTTCCCTCACAGTTAGTAATATTCGGTTTTAGTAGCGCCCTCTGGAATGGATTAATTATGAAAACCGGGGGTCCACTGTACTAGGATTAGTCTGCCCGAAATGCCCCGGCATGATAGTGGCTTTCTTTGTACTTAACAGATCAAAATTGTAATTACAGTGGACCCCCGGTGTTTGTCCTGCTCGAAACTCGTCCTTTTATGTAAGTGTATTTTTTTAAATGCTTTTATAAGTGTATTTTTGGGGGTCTAAAAGGACTAGTCTACTTTACATTATTCCTTATGGGAATAAATTCGTTTGGTTATGGCACTTGAACAGCATTCTGGAACGAAAAAATCACGAAAACCGGGGGTCCACTGTACACATTGTAACCTTTGCAAAGAAATAAAATCTTTATCTTTATCTTTTTTAAAATGAGCTTGCCAAATGCCTAATGCATATATTAACCAGAGAAATGAATTTTCTGCTATAATGAAAATTATTGAAGTACTACAGTAATATGTACTTGTGAAAGTTAACAAGAAAACCATACTGTTATCACCAGCAGAGTATAATTAATATAGATGTTCTTTTTTCCACAGGCATTTAGTCACAGTTTGATTACTGTAAATGTGAATATGTATTTAGTGATCTTGTAAGCAGTGTTATAGTAGATCTAAATACAACATATCACATCTGTCATATCTTTTATTGAAAAGGAGTGATAATTATTTTTATTCATTTGTTAAATTACTGAATATTTTGATTTTTTTCAGTGGTCACAAGCTTTATGGCCCAAAAGGGATTGGCTGCCTGTATGTGCGTCGTCGACCCAGGGTCCGCGTAGAGGCCTTGATGAGTGGAGGAGGTCAAGAAAGAGGAATGAGGTGGGTAATTGACTATACAATATTAAGTTTTATATTTTTCTTTTTATAATATTGGCCATTTCCACTACAAGGTAGGGTGATCCAAAGAAAGACTATCATTCATTCAGTAGCTGTCTTTGACAAAAGTGCATAGAGATCACAATAAATTTTTATTTTGTACTCGTATTCAAGACAAAGAACATTATCCATGGAAGTAAAGAGGGGAATGTATGAGAGTATAGTAGTACCAATGCTCCTATGTGGGTGTGAAGCATGGGTGGTGAATGTTGCAACAAAGGAAAGGCTGGAGGCATTGGAGAAGTCATGTCTGAGGGTAATGTGTGGCATGAATTTTATGCAGAGAATCCATTGCTTGAAGATTAGAAGCAGGTGCAGTGTTACAAAAAGTATTATTCAGAGGGCTGAAGAGGGGTTGTTGAGGGGCTACGGACATTTAGAGAGGATGGAACATAACAGAATGACTTAAGAGGGCATATAAATCTGCAGTGGAAGAAAGGCTGGGTAGGAGCTGGCCTAGGATAAGTTGGGGGGAGGGGGTATAGGAGGTTTTGTGTGTGAGGGGCTTGGACTTCCAGCGAGCATGTGTGAGTGTGTTAGGAGTGGAGGCAAATAGTTTTTATGACTTGACATACTGTTGGGGTATGAGCAAAGTAATGTTTATGAAGGGATTCATGGAAACTGGTTAGCTGAACTTGAGTCCTGGAGGTGGGAAGTACAGTGCCTACACTTTGAAGGAGGGATGGAGATATGTTGCAGTTTTTGAACTGTAGTATTGGCACACATTTGGCAAAGCAGTAATAGAGTGAGTGATGATGAAAGTGTTTCTTCTTTTCTGGGTCACTCTGCCTAGCTGGGAGACAGCTGATGTGTTAAAAAAAATAGTATTCAAATGTATGTGAAGATAGTACCACAGTGATTATGATGTAATATTCACCTAGCTATTATGTAGTGGTTGGATAGTTCATGGTTCATATATGTGTGCACTCACATTGTGTGTGCATGTATATTGCAATGGTATTCAAATTAGTTTCATGAAGCTTTTAAAGTTTTGAGCTTCATAGTTAATGAGAAACAAAACAAGGGCTTCAGTCTTTATATATTCTCATAAAAGGGGATACCTATTGGGGTGTACTATTTGTTTCCCAAAATGCAGTTTCTGTACAATATTTTGAAAATACTATGCTATTTTTGGTTGACCTTAAACGTTCAGGTAAGGGTTGGTACAGTGTATAGTAGTAACCTTTCACAAAACCTAGTACAGTGGTACTTCGACATACGAGCAGCTCCCAACTCAAACAATTATGTAAGTGTATTTCTGTAAGTGCTTTTGTAAGTGTATTTTTGGGGGTCTGAAATGGATTAATCTAATTTACATTATTCCTTATGGGAACAAATTCGTTTGGTATCGACACTTGAACAGCATTCTGAAATGAATTAAGCTCGTAACTCGAGGTACCACTGTATTATCTTTACTTTTTAATATAACAGCTACCCTCCACCGAGGTATGGTGACCCAAACAGGGAAAAGTTTTTACCATCATTTATGCAGCAATTGTCTTGCCAAAAGTGTACAGACATCACAGTTCAAAAGACCCTCCTGCCATGCAAAATCTCCACTCCCGTTCAAGGTGCAGGCACTGTATTTCTTATCTCCAGGACTTAACCAGTTTTCCCTGAATCCCTTCATAAATGTTACCTTGCTCACACTTCAATTGCACATCAAGCCATAAAAACCAATCATCTCCAATCTAACACACTGACACATGCCTCCTAGCACTCAAATCACCCCCTCCCCCCAACCCTTCTTGGGACAATCCTTATCCTCCTCTCCTTCCTTCCACTCCAGATTTATACACCCTCTTAGTGTATTATTATTCTTTGCATTTCAGGCAGAATTTACTCTATAATTTATTGCTATACTTAATATATTAACCCTTTGGGGGTCGGTGCCATACTAGTACGTTTTACGCGCCAGGGTCAGTGCTGTACTAGTACGCGTAAATTCTAGTGGTCTCAAATTAAGCGGGAAACGGCTGGTAGGCCTACATATGAAAGAATGGGTCTGTGTGGTCAGTGTGCGCAGTATAAAAAAATCCTGCAGCACACACTGCATAATTAGAAAAAAAAAACTCCGACCGTATTTTTCGTTTAAAACAACGACTTTGCAGTCTATTTTCGTATGGTATTTATTGATGTATTCTCGTTTTCTTGGTTTCATTTGATAGAATGGAAGATATACAGTAGAACGTCATTTAGCACGAGATTATGTTGCACGTTACGGGTATTGCACGATTTAAGATTTGCGCCACATTATCATCTTACACGACATAAAGATGATATTACACGGTTCGGCAGGAGGGGAAAAAAATTTTGAGCGCGGTCGCCGCAGGTGGGTTAAACCATTGAGTCAGTGGGGTCCTACTAAGGGTGGCTATGAGCCACATCAAGTGTTTAATGCTGAAGAGACAAGTGTTTTCTGGAAGAAAATGCCAACAGGTACTTATATCAGTCAGCAAGAGAAAAGTGCACCAGGCTTCAAGACAGCAAAGGATCACTTCACCTTGCTCCTTTTCGGTAATGCATCAGGTGATTTCAAGTGTAAGCCCATGGTTATTTACTGCCTAAGAATCCTCATGCTTTGAGGAAAAGGGAATTTGTTTTTCCTTCCTGCAAACTGTAAGTTTATTCAGATACACAGGGCCAGGAGCTGAGTCTCGACCCCTGCAACCACAATTAGGTGAGTACAGTTACATACATTATCATACATAGCAGCATATGTGTAGAGAACCTAGGATAACCCAAAAAAAAGTCAATGGAAATACTAAGTCACTCTGACTTTTTTGGGTTATCCTAGGTTCTCTACACATATGCTGCTATGTATGATAATCTTCGTAACTGTATCTGTGTATACCTGAATAAACTTACTTACAGTTTGCGGGAAGGAATAACAAATAACCATTCCCACAAGCAGACGCCTTGTGGTGGTTCAGCAGACACCACCCGCCTTACCCAGCCACCACGGACCCCACCATCCCAGCATTCGTACGTATTTCATACGCCAAAAAGTCCGGCTACAAGCCAGCTGTTTGTGAAGAATAAGAGAGAGTGAATTGTGTTTTGATCTTGAATTAATGAAGAAAGCAAAGATGTAAACATAAGTTTGTGTGACTGACTGACTTACTGACTGACTGACTGACTGACTGACTGACTTGACTGACTGACTGACTGACTGACTTGACTGACTGACTGACTGACTGACTTGACTGACTGACTTGACTGATTTACTTACTGACTGAGTGACTTGACTGACTGACTTACTTGACTGACTGACTGACTTGACTGACTTACTGAATGACTTGACTGACTTACTGAATGACTTGACTGACTTACTGAATGGCTTGACTGACTTACTGAATGGCTTGACTGACTTACTGAATGGCTTGACTTACTGAATGACTTGACTTACTGAATGACTTGACTGACTTACTGAATGACTTGACTGATTTACTAAATGACTTGACTGACTTACTGAATGACTTGACTGACTTACTGAATGACTTGACTGACTTACTGAATGACTTGACTGACTTACTGAATGGCTTGACTGACTTACTAAATGACTTGACTGACTTACTAAATGACTTGACTGACTTACTGAATGACTTGACTGACTTACTGAATGACTTGAATGACTTGACTGACTTACTGAATGACTTGACTGACTTACTGAATGACTTGACTGACTTATTGAATGACTTGACTGACTTACTGAATGACTTGACTGACTTACTGAATGACTTGACTGACTTACTGAATGACGACTGACTTACTGAATGACTTGACTGACTTACTGAATGGCTTGACTGACTTACTGAATGGCTTGACTGACTTACTGAATGATGACTAACTGACTTCATACTGACTGACTTAAAGTAGACACTCAGTTCAACCATCGACTTCAGTTCCAGAACCTCTACTATCCACCTCAGCCCATTAGGGCCACAGCATAACTCTCCACTCTCTTCACAATTATCCACAAACACCAGCACCCACAATTTAAGGTAAATACTATTATTTATGTTACATTTGTAGTCTTAAGCAGTAAAAACAACATAATACATCACGATAATGAACTACAATTACATATTCACTTTTATTTTTGTAAGATCTGTTGGTCTAAAAAAAACTTAGTTTGGCTTTTTGGGGACTCCCAGGAACGTAACCCTATTTTTCCCCTAAGTTATATTAATTATTTAACACAAAATTATCTAACACGACTTTTTCAGGAACGTAACTATCGTGCTAAATGACGGTCTACTGTACTACAGAAATAGAGATGATTTTGGTTGGTTTTACGATGACAAGTACCTTGAAATTGAGCTCAAAGTAGCGAAAATGTTCAATTTTTGCCGATGTTCAAGAGTAAACAAATCACGCCATGCGTACAATACACGTCAACTGTTGAGTCTAATATTCTTTCACAAGTGCGGTGATAATATTTATACCGTTTTTACAATGATGCAGTTGTATACATAACAGTAAATCTTCTATTTTTTTGTGAGAATAAAAATTCAAAATGGAAAGCAAAAGTAATGTAAGAGGGGGCCTGGAGACGTGACTAATGAACAGAGAAGATGTTATTTTAGTGCCAGGAATGTCTGCCTTGTTTATTCTGGACCCTATTTTGAAATTGGCATCGTTTGAAATTTGTGTGAAATTGGCCAAATTGCCATTTTCTGACCACTTTTTTGGGTTGTTGAAATTGGTAAATGGGCAGTTTCTTGTACTCAATCGATAGAAGAAATGGAGTTCTAGCGAAATAGCTATGATTTTAGTAGACTGGAATATTGGAATTGGCCCAAAATAGGGCTCAAAGTTGACAAAATCGCCGATGCGTAAATATCGTTGAGACCGATAACTTCGCGAGAGCATAATTCCGCAAGTTTTCTATCAAATTTCAAACTTTTTGTGTCGTTATGATCGGAAAAAGATTCTCTATCATTTCATAAGAAAAAAAATAATATTTTTTTTTTCAAACAAATTTTCGACCCTGAGAACGAGTTTGGGAGAGGGCCTGTCGACCCCCAAAGGGTTAAGAGATGTAATACAAAATTAATTGCTTAAGGAAATGGGCAAGACAAAAATTCTAGATAGAAAACAAAATTATTAGCTGTTCTTCCTCAGGATATACTTGAATGGTGGTAAGTGCAGACAACATGGGAACATGGGTGTACAGGAGAGGGGAAAATGGTGTAATAAAAGGTTTACCAACAGGTTGCTATTCCACTAATGATTTATGGAACCTTGCACAGAAAAGTGTTTTTCAGTTTAAAATGTATTTTTAATTGCAGTGAAAGCTTTACATAACTGCTTTCTAATTTATATATTTTGGCTGTGTATAACATATTAATTTTCAGGTCAGGAACTGTACCTACTCCCTTGGTGGTGGGCTTGGGTGCTGCCTGTGAGATTGCTATGAGTGAAATGGAATATGATCACGCTTGGATAACCAAGTTGTCAAACATGTTTGTCGAATCAATCACGTCAAGAATGAAACATATTGTAAGGAATGGTGACCCTTTACACACTTACCCTGGATGTATTAATCTCTCTTTTGCATTTGTTGAAGGTGAGCATTCATTTAAATTTTCTTGCTGATTTTAATATCATTACAGTGTCCACTTTAATTAAGGGTGGGGAAGGGGGTACCATGAAGCTGGTGAAGGGCTGTTTATCCAAGGAATTGAAGATACTCTCCCTTTACCCAGATCAAACCTGATGTTCTATTTTGTTTGTTTTTTTGCAGATTTAGTGCTTCCCTATGATTATAATTATACTGTCATAATTTCATGCAGAAAATTAATACTAATAAAATATGATTACAACAGGTGAGAGTTTATTGATGGCCTTGAAGGATGTAGCTTTATCATCAGGGTCAGCTTGCACCAGTGCATCTCTTGAACCTTCCTATGTGTTGCGTGCCATTGGTGCTGAGGAAGATTTAGCTCATTCTTCTATTCGCTTTGGTATTGGTAGATTTACTACAGAGGAGGAAGTAAAATACACAGCTGATAAATGTGTGGAGCATGTAACTCGCTTGAGAGAGATGAGGTAAGAGAAAGTTGTGCTCTTTGATTTATAAGGCTGCCTATTCTTTTATTCAGAAAAAAAAAAATCAAAGCTCTTCATCATTTAAGAAAATTCAAAATTAAAAGATTTTTCAAAATAAAATTTGTACATTGAATTCTGGAAATCAGTCCTAATTCAAAATTTATATTCATAATTTAATTTATTATAAGTAAAGTTCCAAATAAAAGATATACTACTGAAGTAATTTAAGAAATAACTCCAACAACTTATTACAGTAGTAAATCTCTTCATATTGGCACTCATATCAGAGATGGAAATACCTAAGTGTCACTGAGATATGAAGCCTTGCAGGAAGTTATGATGATGATAATACAGTATTTATTTCCATTAATAAATTTTACAGTGAATATATTATTACACTATTGTTTAACTAAATGCAAGTGGCTGTTATTAACACACCTGCCATCTTATACTAAGTTAGGGTGACCTAAAACTGGAAATGCCTTTAACATCACTAATTCATTCACTCTCTTGCCAGACATCACAATTCAAATGACCTGCCGAAGTTTAACCCTTTCAGGGTCCAAGCCGTAGATTTACGCATTGTCTACAGGGTCCAAGAATTTTCAAAAAAAAATTTTTTTTATTTTTTCTTATGAAATGGTAGAGAATCTTTTTATGAAGGTAATATAACAAAAAGTCTGAAATTTGGTGGAAAATTGACGAAATTTCACTATTGCGAATTTGACTGTGTCAGCGATATTTACATATTGGCAATTTTGCCCACTTTGACTCCTATTTTAGGCCAATTACATTATTCCAGTTGACCAAATTCTTAGCTATTTCGTTAGTATTACTTCTATTTTATCAATTGAGCACAAGAAACTGCCCAATCAACTATTTTAACTACCCAATAAAGTGATCAGAAATTGGTAATTTTGCCAATTTCACAGAAAATTCAAAATATTCCAATTTCAAAACAGCGTCCAGAATAAACAATGCAGGCATTCCTGGCCCTAAAATAACATTTCCTCTGTTTATTAGTTACGTTTCCAGGCTTTACAGATGAATTCCATTTTTATTTTTTATTTACATAAAGAATTTTTGTTCACACCAAAAAATAGATGAATTACTCTTATGCAATATTGTAATAATTGTATAAACACCATCAGTGCATTTGTAAATGTATATTAGGCCCACAAGTTGACGTGTATTGGTTGCGTGATGTGATTTGTTTACTCTTGAAAATCAGCAAAAATCAAATATTTCTGCTACTTTGAACTCAATTAGAAGCTATTTTCAATACTAAAACCAATCAAAATCATCTCTATTTCTGTAATATATATCTTCCATTCTATCAAATGAGACCAAGAAACCGTGGATACAACCGTAAAAACCACATGAAAATACACCACAAAGTTGCTGTTTTAATCGAAAAACACAGTTGCAATTTTTTTCTCATTATGCACTGCGTGCTTCAGGATTTACTTTATATGGTGCACACTTACCACATAGATGCATTCTCTCATATCTAGGCCCAAATTTACTGATCACAGCTTATCTGAGTGAGCTGAGCTCATGGCGTAGATCTACGGTTTGGACCCTGTGGACAATACGTAGATCTACGGCTTGGACCCTGAAAGGGTTAATATTCCCACCCATCCTGCATAGTGTAGGCAGTGTGCTTCCCACCTCAAGGACTCAAGTCTGGCTAACAATTTTCTCTGAATCCCTTCATAAACGTTACTATAAAAATAAAAAAAATCTTACATAATTTAAATAAAATTTAGCTAGGTCTTTGATTGCTTTGAGCATTTTTATGACAGCAATTAATTTTAAATTGCAATCTTTCATTCTAAGGGTTAAGAATGTATATACAGTAAACTCTTGATTTAAAGGTGTACATATTAGGATATAATGGGTGGCCATTAATGGTTATTGTGTTGAATAGAGATGAGATTGTTTTGTTGTTTTTGTAACGAGAACTACAATTCTGTGATTGACAATGTCTGTTTCCAAATTAATTGACCCAGCTGATTTTGTCTTGTACAGTGGACCCTCGGTTTTCGTTCACCTCCAGACTCAAACAATTATGTAAGTGTATTTTTGTAAGTACTTTTGTAAGTGTATTTTTGGGGGTCTGAAATGACTAATCTAATTTACATTTGTCCTTATGGGA
The DNA here is from genome assembly GCA_009830355.1 of Cherax destructor. Taxonomy (NCBI): domain Eukaryota; kingdom Metazoa; phylum Arthropoda; class Malacostraca; order Decapoda; family Parastacidae; genus Cherax; species Cherax destructor. The sequence goes on along the minus strand of WNWK01009913.1, from coordinate 29,747 downwards.
ACAAATTCGTTCGGTAACAGCACTCAAACAGCATTCTGGAAAGAATTTTCAACGAAAACCGAGGGTCCACTGTATTTCTTAAGTTCACTAAATTAGGTTGGTTAAATTGATAATTTACTATAATCTACAATTTACTTCATGTATATGGTGCAGCTTCAAGGTGTTGGTATTTTTTCTTTAGTTAGTAAAAAAATTGAGTATATCAGCAGTATATCAGCTAGCTAGCTGTTTTCTTGTCATATTCCATTACCTCTGATTTGTACATCAGCTAATGAAATCTTTAAGTGTTGCAGTAATAGGAAGAGGGAGGGCAGAGAGAGGGGATAATGGGATAATGAGGGTTAAAGAGTGGCCTTTTAAGATTGTTTTAATACAAAAATTTGTATAATTGTAAAAACTTCATTGACTGCCCTAAAGCAATAGAGATGTATCTAGTCATTCTTGCTCATTATTTTTTTTTTCCTTTCAGCCCTTTGTGGGAAATGGTCCAAGAAGGAATAGATCTAAAAAGCATTCAGTGGTCACAGCATTAAAACTGGTAAAAATTTATTTTACTCAGTATGCAGTAGAGACAAATTATACACCATGCTCTATATGTATTGCATGATATTCTACACTTATATGTACTGTATATAGTAACATCTCCCTCAAACTTGTATAAGAGTGGATATAGTAAAATGTTAGAAATTGACACCTCCCTCAAAGGTTAGAAAGAAAAATCCAAATTTGAGAGGAAGTCCTAAACTTGCACGCTGCATTAATAATTTACTGAAGGAAGACATGGAAGAAAGTATAATGTTGGCCTAGTAACAAGCGGGGAAGCCACGGACACAATAAGAGAACTCACCTAGACTATGATGGAGTGGGCCATTGAGTCACCAATAGAAATCAACAAGGGAGGTTAGATTGAGAGAGTAAGAAAACTCATGAAACTGGTCAAAGGTAAATTGCAGGTGTTTAAAAACAACTTGCCAGATTCTTCATATAAAATTTATATGCATTTTTTATTTCTAGATAGGGAAACATTCACTGTCTGGATGTGATGTTGCTCCAACCCTACCTTCCCTCAAGGGAGGTTCCTTGACATTGGTGAGGGGCTCTTGATCTAGGGAATTGGATCTGTGCTCTGGTTCCCTGAATTGAGCCGGAATACCTTCCATCCCCCCCATGCGCTGTATAATCCTACGGGTTTAGCGCTCCCCCATGATTATAATAAATTATATCCAACCCTACCTGTCCACTAGAGGTTGAATGTAAAGAGGTAAAACAAGTTCATTGTTTCCTTCATTATTGGGGGACATGAGCTAGGTATGTAGACAGAACAGGTCAAGCTTTTGCTGAGATTAGGCTGTGATCCTCTTGATCTATTAACAGGCTCAAGGTACCTTTCCATAATGAGCATTTCTTTAAAGACCAGACCAGTTCAGTGCTTCAGAATGATTACATTATGTTTTTTTTTTAGCACACTGGCCATCTCCCACCCAAAGAAGAAACGCTTTCACCACCACCACTCGCTCTATTGCTCGGATGCCCCTCCAAACTACAATATCCCTACCCCTCCTTCAGAGTGCAGGCACTGTACTTCCAACTCCAGTTAACTAGATTCCCATCAATCCCTTCATAAATGTTACTTCGCTCAGACTCCACCAGCACATCAAGTCATAAAAACGACTGACCTCCACTCCTATACACTCGCACATGCCTGTTGGATGTTCAAGTCCCTTGCATACAAAACCTTTAATCCCTCCTTCCCCTCCACTACAGATTTATACACCCTACAACTCATCCTATTTTACTCCATCTTCTCTAAAGTCCAAACCACCTTAATAACCCCTCCTTGGCCCTTTTAGTAACCCTGACCCTCCTAATCTCCAAACTATGATTTTTTTTTTTAGTGCACTGGCCATATCTCACCGAGGTAGGGTGACCTAAAGATAAAAATATGTTTTTCTTTTTAAATTTAGTAAGAATTCTCTGCATAATATTCACACCACACATTGCCCTCAGACATTGTCACTGCCTCCAGCCTCCTCGCTGCAATGTTTAAAACCCATGCCTCTCACCCATATAAGTGTTGTTATTATTGTACTTTGATACATTGCCATTTTTGCCTAAATGGATAACATTCATTGTTTCCACAGATGCCTCGGTGCATCAACCCACTTTTTATGCTCGTCACTTCTATGGTTCACCTCATCTTTCATAGGCCCATTTGTTGACAAGTTCACTCGCAAATATCTGAATGCATTCACTTCTTCCTTCCAGTCTTTCATTACATAAATTTATTGTTACTCTCATCAACTTGCTCTTGCCTATGTTCTCTTATAATTTTTTTCTTTTTCATTCCCTCCTAAAATTCGTCCACCAACGTTTTGCAACTTCTCTTCAATATCTCCCAAAAGCACTGTGTCATCAGAAAAAACTATGACAACTCTCACTCTGTGTTAGATTATCTTTTAGACCCACACCTTCCCCAAAACTCTAGCATTCACTTCTTTTACATTATTATTTACAAGACCAATAATTATTATATTTATGGGGAAGTGTTAAATCCATAGGGGCTATACAGCACCTGAGAGTGGAGGGTTATCAGGTATGATCCAAAAAAAAGGGAAGGATAGCTCCAATTCCTTAGACTAAGTGCTTTGCTGGTATTAAGATTCCCAGCTGCTCTTGGAGGGTTTAACAACAATATTTGTAGTACAGTGGTACCTCTACTTACGAGTTTAATTCGTTCCAGACGGCTATTCAAGTGCTGATACTGAAGGAATTTGTTCCCATAAGAAATAATGAAAATTAGATTAATCCATTTCAGACCCCCAAAAATACACTTACAAAAGCATCTACAAAAATACACTTACATAATTGTTCGAGTTGGGAGCTGCTCGTAAGTAGAGGTACCACTGTACTTCTTTTTTATTATTATAATAATAATAATGACTGCATTTGTTTCTGATATTTACTCTCTGTTGTGCTCTATTGTATTATCTTAAATGCATTTTCATGAATAAAGTTTATAAATTTACATTAGAAAATACAGTGAACCCTCGGTTTTCGGTCACCTAAAAACTCGAACAATTATGTAAGTGTATTTTCGTAAGTGCTTTTGTAAGTGTATTTTTGGGGGGTATGAAATGACTAATCTAATTTACATTTGTTCTTATGGGAACAAATTCGTTCGGTAGCAGCACTCAAACAGCATTCTGGAAAGAATTTTCGGCGAAAACCGAGGGTCCACTGTACGGACTATTATGCATTCATCAAGAGTGAAGTATGGGTATTTTAGGAGAAAAATCTTTAACAAAAATTATATTTTGCCTTTATTTGCAGATACATATTTTTTTGTAAATTACTAAAGATACAGAGGATTCCCTCTAACCAAACAGATATTCTTTGTCATTCCAAAGTACAATATTGCAAGGGAAATCTTGATAACATTTTCTACTGTTTTTGTCATTACATAAGATTGGTAGTACAATATATTTAAGCGTTTACTCTCGCATAAAATATGATTAAATATCATAATGCTTAAATTGTTATTATCATTCCAAATTTCCTTGCTTTTTTTTTTTTTTTACTTTTAAAAACTAACCTTTAATAAATTTAATAAACTATGGACAAAATATAATAGTTTACAGGAAACAATATAACCAATTTTTTTTTTTCTAACATTTTTTAATGATCTGACTTGTAACATAATTTTATTGTATTCTTTTAGGTAATTGAGAGACAGATCTACATTTAAAGTCAAGAAAGTAGATGTTTAGTTAGGAAACTGAAAAAATTAGAGTGTGATACAGGAAAACATTTTTAAGAAAAAAGACAGATGAACACATAAAACAGCTCATCTGAAAATGAAGAGCATAATAGAGCTCTAAATGTTTATACATATAAAAATTAATTGCACAAATTATGACTTACACTGCATCAGTGCAACATAAACTATTATGAAAATAAGTGAACATTGTATACACTGGCTGTTTAAAATCCTAAATAACAATATTGCCTTAACTTTTTCAAAGGGCACTTCACATTACTCTCCATTCAATGTACAATAACTGTAAGCACACACTTGGGGTGTACTTTTATTAACACAAGACTCCTTAGTAGTACTGTATTCAGTTAAAAATACACTGTGGCCATCCTAAAAAGAGATGTACAAGGAATAATTCCATTCTGTTTAAACCTTATGGAAATATGAAGAACTGGACCATTTATTTTAAAATGACTGCAAACTGGCAATTCTGGATTTATTATGAATATCAATATTTAGTGTGTGTGTGTATTCACATGTGATTGTAGGGATCGAGTCTCAGCTCCTGGTCCCACTGCTGGCTGCTCCTGGGTTTCATTCTCTCCTGGCTGTGTGAGCCTTATCATGCCTCTTAAAACTACGTACGAATCCTGCCCCTCCCACCTAACTGTCTAGGTCATTCTACTTCCTGACAACTCTAAAGCTAAAAAGTATTTCCTAACATTCCTCTGACTCATCTATGTTTTAAGCTTCCAGCTGTGCCCTCGTGTACCTGATTTGTCTCTGTCAGTCAGTCTGTCCCTGTCTTTTCTATGTTTCTTTCAGTATTTTGCATGTTATCATGTCATCCCTAGTCCTGTCCTGTAATATTAACCATCAGGTTGAGTTCATAACACACCCTTAGCTCCAGGAGTGTTCTCATTGTAAACCTCTGCATTTTTTCCAGCTTCTTGATATGCTTTATCAAATGTTTGCTACATACTTACCTATATGTGGTTGCAGGGGTCGATTCACAGCTCCTGGCCCTGCCCCTATGCTGGTCACTAGGTCCAATTTCTTTCCCAGTTTGAAGAGGATTATCGTACCTCTTCTTAAAGCTATGTTTGGATCCTGCCTCTATTACTTTCCTCTCCAGATTGTTCCACTTCCTGACAACCCTAAGGCTGAAGAAATACTTCCTAACATCCCCATGACTCATCTGAGTTTTCAGTTTCCGCTGTGCCCTTTTCCTGTATCTCATCTCTGAAACATTTTGCCCCTGTTCACCTTGTCAGTTCTTCTCAGTATTTTGTACATTCGTATTATATCATCCAGCACTCCTGTCAGGCTGAGTTCTCTTAATCTCTCCTCATAGGACATACTCCTTAACTCTGGGACTAGTCTTATTGCAAACCTTTACAACTTTCTTGACCAGGTGTTGGTTCTATACTGGTGCTGCATATCCCAATATGGGCCTGACATACATGGTGTATAGTGTCATGAATTATTATTATTATTATAATCAAAAGAAGCGCTAAACCATAGGGGTCATACAGCGCTGCAGTGTCATGAATGACTCCTTACTTAGATGTCAAAATGCTATTCTTAGGTTTGCCAGACACCCATATGCTGCAGCAAATTATTTGGTTGATATACATCTCAGGAGGATATGTGATTGGTATGATGCTTATCCCAAGATCCTTCTTCATGAGTGAGGTTTGCAGTCGTTGACCCCCCCTTAGCCTGTACTCCGTCTGTGATCTTCTTTGTCCTTCCCTAAGCTTCATAACTTTGCACTTGGTGAGGTTAAGTTTCAGGAGTCATTTGTCAGACCAGGCTTGTATTGTTATTGACCCTTGTTGGTTTAGCGCTTTCTTTGATTATAATGATAATAATAATAATAATTGTATTATTATAATCATAACTAAGCACTAAACCCACAAGGGTCATACAGTGCTGCAGGGTAGGGCATGCTAAAGGTTTGATATGCTTGATCAGAGACTAGCAAGGATGGAGGGTATAACAGAGTTAGTAAGGGCAGTGTGAAGTGCTAAAGGAAGTATAAAAGTAATAAATCTGTTTCTGTCAAAAAGTCAAAGAATGAGTCTGCGTCAAAGGTGGGGCCATCAGTGAGGAGGGAAGATAAAGTAAGGATGTTACAGCAGTGATGACATCTGAGGTAAATTCTGTATGCTTGCTGGTAGACAGGGCAGTCTAACAAAATATGGCAATTCTCACAGTGTAACCAAGTACCTCTCCATAAGATACCCATGAATGAGGTGTGCCCAGCGTTAAAACAGGAAAGTGTAGTCTCCCAACCATGACAGCGAAGATAAGGCCAAAATCCTAAACATGGCTTGACAGAATAGATTATTATTATAATCAAATAGAAGCGCTAAACCCTGACAGAATAGAATTTGTTATAAATCAACTCATACCAACATTGTTGCCAACGGTTGTGAAGGTGGCTAGAGATTACAGCAAAATAGTCAGAGATTGGAATATCCCTATATGAAATGCACAGCAGGGTCTGCCTGCTCATTGCCCTGATCATCCACATGACCAGGGACCCAGCCGAAAATGATTTCTTTGTTGTTGCTAGAAATGCTGTGCAACCAAAGTTGTATGTGCTGAACTAGGAGATGAGTTGAATTAAATTTTATGATGGCATGCAAAGTGCTAAAGGAGTCTGAAAGTACCACAAATGTTGAGGTAGGTCTGGATGGAATATGGATAATTGCTGTGAGAATTGCATACGATTCAGCTGTGAAAATGCTAGCTGAGTCTAATAAATGACCTCGCACAACACTATTTGGGAACACTGCTACAAACCGGACACCATCAGAGGACTGAGAACCATGAGTGTAAACTGCAATGGCATGAGAATGAGACCAGAAGTGGTTAAGAAAAAGGGAGTGAGAAACAGCTGTAGGTAAATGAACTTTTACACACAGCAGTGGGGAACAGACTCGAACTATCAGAACCTCCCAAAAGGGAAGAGAAAAGTTAGATGCTAGATGAACATATAAAGGGGGCAAACGAAGAGAAGCCAAGAGTAAGTGAATACAAAGAGAAAAGGAATGGAGTAAACAGGGGCGGCGATCAAATAATGGATCTCTACTAATATCCATTACCATCTTGTATGTAGAAGGATCGTGAAGGTAATGAGAGTGGACAAAATATCAGAGGTAATGGGCATCATGCCAATTGGTCAAAGATGGAACATTTGCCTCATCATATAGGCTCTCGACAGGGAAGGAACGAAAAGCACCTAGACACAACCGTAATCCCTGATGATGAATAGGATCAAGTTTAGAAAGAGTTGTGGGAGAAGCCGCAGACTATATCTGGTTGCCATAATCTAGTTATCTAGTTACGATAAAATTAGGGCTGAATGAAGTTGAAGGAGGGTTTGACAATCAGTTCCCCCCCCCCCCCAAGCAAGGGTTTTAAGGAGGCTCAGCCAGCTATGAAAAGTTGCTTTCAGAGAGGTAATGTGAGTTTTCTCGGACAGCCGGCGATCAAACAAAAGACCGAGAGTAGTGGCCCAATGAGAAACACAAACGATAGTATTCTGGAGAGTGGCTGCTACTAGGTGGCAGTTAGCGCCTGCACAAGCTGTAGCAAAGTCATCAACATAGGTGATGACCAAATATTAGATGGGAGAACAGAGGCCAGATCATTAATAGCTAAGAGAGAGTATTGCTAAGGACATCCCTGAGGGACACCTTTAGTCTTTCACACCCATATAAATGTGTTGGTACCACTATACTCAAAATGCATTCTCCTTTTTGCTTCCATGGATAAGTTTCTCTGTCTTCACAGATGCCTCAGTGCACCAATCACCCTTTTTCTCCTTGTCAGTTCTCTGGTTCACCTTGTTTTTCATAGATCTGTCCAACAAATCCACTCCTAAAAATCCGAACACATTCACTTCCTCCACACTCCCTCCTCCCAGTCTGATATCCATTCTTTCATCATGTAATTTTTTCTTGTTACTCTTATCACCTTGCTCTTTCCTATGTTCACTTTTAATTTATTTCTTTTACATACTCTCCCAAATTCATCTACAACCTTTGCAATTTCTCTTCAGACTCTCCCACAAGCACCTTCTCTTTCCTTCCCTGGAGGTGGGAAAGGCCAAGGCTTACACTCTGGTGTGGGGATTTGTAGTCAGAGAGTAATCTGATTAACCCTTTGGGGGTCCAAGGACCCTCTCCGAAACTCGTTCTCAGGGTCCAAGAATTTAAAAAAAAAAAATTATTTTTTCTTAAGAAATGATAGAGAATCTTTTTCCAATCATAACGCCACAAAAATTATGAAATTTGATCAAAAACTAACGGAATTATGCTTTCGCGAAGTTAGCGGTATCGATGACATTTACGCATTGGCGATTTCGCCCATTTTGAGCCCTATTTTCGGCAAATTCCAATTTTTCAGCCTACTAAAATTATAGCTATTTCGCTAGAACTCCTTTTCTTCTATCGATTGAGTACAAGAAACCGCCTATTTACCAATTTCAACTACCCAAAATAGTGGTCAGAAAATGGCAATTTGGCCAATTTCACACAAATTTCAAATGATGCCAATTTCAAAATAGGGTCCATAATAAACAAGGCAGACATTCCTGGCACTTAAATAACATCTTCTCTGTTCATTAGTCACGTCTCCAGGCCCCTCTTACATTACTTTTGCTTTCCATTTTGAATTTTTATTCTCACAAAAAATAGAAGATTTACTGTTATGTATACAACTGCATCATTGTAAAAATGGTATAAATAATATCAGCGCACTTGTGCAAGAATATTAGACTCTCCAGTTGATGTGTATTGGACGCATGGTGTGATTTGTTTACTCTTGAACATCGGCCAAAATCGAACATTTTCGCTACTTTGCGCTCAGTTTCAAGGTACAGTGGTACCTCGAGTTACGATGGTCCCCAAAATCGCCCTTTTATGTAAGTTTATTTTTTTAAATGCTTTTGTAAGTATATTTTTGGGGGTGTAAAAGGACTAGTCTATTTTACATTATTCCTTATGGGGATAAATTCGTTTGGTAATGGCACTTGAACAGCATTCTCGAACGAAAAAATATCGTAACTCGAGGTTCCACTGTACTTGTCATCGTGTAACCAGTCAAAATTATCTCTATTTCTGTAATATATCATCTATTCTATAAAATGAGACTAAGAAAACGAGAATACAAGCATAAATACCATACGAAAATAGACTGCAAAGTCGCTGTTTTAAACGAAAAACACGGTCAGTTTTTTTTTTCCTCATTATGCACTGTGTGGTGCAGGAATTTTTTTATACTGCGCACACTGACCGCACAGACCCATTCTATCACATCTAGGCCTAACAGCCTGTTTCTGCTTGATTTAAGGGCGCTAGAATTTAGGCGTACTAGTACGACCATAACCCTAGGGCGTAAGCCGTACTAGTACGACCGAAACCCCGAAAGGGGTCTTGGAAAGACAGCGACTGAATAGATGAAGTTTAGATGGAGATGGAATAGATGGAATAGATAGATGGAATAGATGGAGTTTGGAAATTAGGAGGAGGTGCGGGATTACCAAAACGATTGTCCAGAGAGCTGAGGAGGGGTTGTTGAGGTGGTTTGGACATGTAGAGAGAATGGAACGAGACAGAGTGACTTCGAGAGTGTATAAATCTGTAGTGGAGGGAAGGCGGGGTAGGGGTCGGCCTAGGAAAGGTTGGAGGGATGGGGTAAAGGAAGTTTTGTGTGCGAGGGGCTTGGACTTCCAGCAAGCATGTGTGAGCGTATTTGATAGGAGTGAATGGAGGCATATGGTTTTTAATACTTGACGTGCTGTTGGAGTGTGAGCAAAGTAACATTTATGAAGGGATTCAGGGAAACCGGCAGGCCGGACTTGAGTTCTGGAGATGGGAAGTACAGTGCCGGCACTCTGAAGGAGGGGTGTTAATGTTGCAGTTTTATAACTGTAGTGTAAAGCACCCTTCTGGCAAGACAGTGATGGAGTGAATGATGATGAAAGTTTTTCTTTTTCGGGCCACCCTGCCTTGGTGGGAATCGGCCGATGTGTTAATAAAAAAAAAAAAAAAAAAAAAAAAAAAAGAATGTGTTTCTTCTTTGAGTCACCCTGCCTTGGCAGGAGATGGTCATCAAGTTGAAAAAATATATACCCTGCTTGACAATATGTAAAATGAGCTAAAAATTATTTACAAGCATTATCTCAGACCAGGGCAGGACTTGAACCTGTGCACTCTTCATCAAAGTATGCAGTACCATACCACTTAGCTAAACTCCACAAGTATGGGTACCCAGCAGACTCTAGGTGTTTTTTGCCTTACTCGGGAGCACCAGATTTGTATTCCAGTTGTTTCATCTCATACTGCCACATGAGAGATTTTAAAATGCTTAAAAATTTTTGAAACTATTACAGTGGACCCCCGGTTTTCGCGATTTTTTCGTTCCAGAATGCTGTTCAAGTGCCATTACCAAACGAATTTATTCCCATAAGGAATAATGTAAAGTGGACTAGTCCTTTTAGACTCCCAAAAATACACTTACAAAAGCATTTAAAAAAATACACTTACATAAAAGGGCGAGTTTGGAGCAGGACGAACACCGGGGGTCCACTGTATATACAAATATTGTATCATGTCAGGGCAAGACTCAAACCTGCATCAAAGTACACAGTACTATTCTACACTGCCAGATCCCACATAACTATTGGGAAGGAAGGGGTAAGGGACAGTAAACATTAGACATTAATTCCCATTCACAGGAACATAAACTTGGTGCTCCTGGTTATGGGAGCACCAGTATATGCCTTACACTCTTCAATGCAGTGGCCTAGACAAAATGAAAATGCTTAGTTATATGCACATACACATGCATTGTGAACCTTAAAACTCAAATATTAACTATTCTGTGCCTACATAGGAAAGCAACTCTATTCTTTAACCCTTTCAGTAGTCTTATTGTAGGGCAAAAGGTAAGTAGTATTTACTGTAAGAAGTCAGGTGTGGTAGGTATGGTAGCCCGCCTGGCCACCCCACCCACACATACTATACTACGATGCTTAAAGCGCCCTAGAGTAATACAATGCATATACAGTACACTCATTACTTATCTTAAAATATTTGTAGTCTTAATGGTCTTAACCCTTTCAGGGTCCAAGGCCATTTTTGGAAGGGGTGCGCCAGTGTCCAGGAATTTAAAAAAAAAATTCTTATTTTTCTAATGAAATGGTAGAGAATCTTTTTCTCAAGGTAATAAAACAAAAAGTACAAAATTTTATTGAAAATTGACGAAATTATGCTCTCGCGAATTTTGATGTGTCAGCGATATTTACGCATCGGCGATTTTGCCGACTTTGACTCCTATTTTAGGCCAACTACATTATTCCAGTCGACCAAATTCTTAGCTATTTCACTAGTATTACTTCTATTCTATCGATTGAGCACAAGGAATCGCCCAGTCAACTGTTTCAACTACAAAATAAAGTGATTGGAAATTGGTAATTTAGTCAATTTAACTCAAAGTTCAAAATACACTGTATTCCAATTTCAAAACAGGGTGCAGAATAAACAATGGAGGCATTCCTGGCACTAAACTAACATTTCCTCTGTTCATTAGTTATGTTTTCAGTCTTTACAAATGAATTCCATTTTGATTTTTTATTCACATAATGAATTTTTATTCAAACCAAAAAATGGAAGATTTACTGTTATGCAATATTGTAATAATTGTACAAATAATATCACCACATTTGTGAACGTATATTAGACCCACCAGCTGGCGCGTATGAGACGTGTGAGGTCATTTGTTTACTTTTGAACATCGGCAAAAATTTAACATTTCTGCTATTTGAGCTCAGTTTCAAGCCATTTTTAGTAATAAAACCAATCAAAATCATCTCTTATATCTGTAATATATCTTCTATTCTATCAAATGAGACCACGAAATTGCAAATACAGTGGACCCCCGAGTAACGTAAAAACTTCATTACCGAACGAATTTACTCCCTTAAGAAATAATGTCAAGTAGGTTAATCTATTTCAGACCCCCAAAAATACACTTACAAAAGCACTTTCAATATTATACTTACATAATTGTATGATTTCCGGGGTGTTCGTAACTCGGGGGTCCACTGTACAACTATAAAAAGTATACGAAAAAACACTGCAAAGTCGCTGTTTTAATCGAAAATTACGGTTTCAGTTTTTTTCTCTCATTATGCACTGTGTGCTGCAGGATTTGTTTTATGTGGTGCACACTTACCACATAGATGTATTCTCTCATATCTGGGCCCAAATTTACCGCTCAAAGCTTATCTGAGTGAGCTGAGCTCATGACGTAGAACTACGGTTTGGACCCTGAACTCAAAGCCGTAGAACTACGGCACGGACCCTGAAAAGGTTAAAGGAGAATGCTAGCCAATAGAGGGTTTAAAGTAATTGGAATCCATTTCTAATATCCGTTATTAGCCATGAAGGATGGATAATAGATAGGAAAACCTCTAGTTCAACTTGATATCAAATTACTGTATAACATCTTGGTGCCATGAAGGATGAGGCACATTATGTTGATGATCAAACAATGAAGGTTTATTAGTACATAACTTTTGTGCTATAATGAACTAGTAACTCATTAATAAAACAACTTTAATTATTAAATGGTCCCAAAATTATTTTTCTCCAGGTTGATTGATTGAAGGTGTCAAATTTAATTAAAGATAAGTACTGCAGAATTTTAGAATACCATCTGAAATCCTCATTTCATAGTCTCTCTACAGAAATCCCATCCTATTCAACAGGAAATAACATTAAATATTAATTTAAGTACTGATAAGAATTTAATTGTATACAGAACAAAAACAATACAGCAAAATCATAATACATACATTATTGCCAGTTTGCAGTTTAACCTGAGTTCAAAATGGACTGCCTTACTACCAGTGCTATGATCATTCAAACATAATAAATAATAAGGAACTACTGTTGGCACTCCAAAATTGGTCTAAAACTCTTTGATTTCAGCAATTATCAGTTATGCTCTTAGCTTCTAAAAATATACATATAGTGTACCTCATCAATTTTTCTTTTGTTTCAATGTGTGAAGATTTCTATAGATTGACACAGTTTTCAAAACAAGCAAAACACTTTAATCACAACTAATAGCAAATACTTCCTTTGTCAAAAGTGTAATTCATTTAATTAAAAAGAAAGACATTCATGGATGTACAGGTGTAATTCCTAGATGTATGGGTGCGAGGACAAAATATGCTGAACAAACATTTTTTATTACATTTAACCCTTAAACTGTCCAAACGTAGATCTACGTTTTCTCATCCCAGCGCTCCAAATATTTTGAAAAAAAAAATCTTTTATTTTTAATGAAGAGCTCATTTTTATAAATGTTATAGGATAAAAAAAACAAATTTAGGGTCATTACTTACCGAGATATAAGCCCGCGAAGTTGGCGCTGAATGATAAAGTGTAGGCAACATGGAGCACTGCCGCTTGCAGAAATAATAAAGATTTATTGTTTTTTCCAATTCTTTTCTATTTTTTGTTGTTTTTATGTTTTTTGTTTTTATGTTTTATGTCTTGTTGAGACACAAATGTTTGGTACTGAATTAGTAATCATACTGTCACAAACACACATGTTTACACTGATAGATGAATTTGTACACCTGGTTCAATCACATACTATTGTTTACATATATACATATACAGTACTGTACAAGGTATTTACAGGTACCATTTATGTTTCTAGAAGTCCACCATTGTATGATACTCCATGAAGCATAGATTCATACAGAGTGCCACTTCACAATGCTGCTGACATATGAATCGTGTGTCTTTGGGATAGATGGTATCAGTATCAGGCAGTGACAGTTAGGGATTATTAGGTTGGGCACTTCCCCCTCTGCTTGTTGTGGGGTGACAGGTCACTGTGGAGGGGCAGGTACAGGTGTGGTACCATACTTTTTCACTATCTGCTTGATGACATTGAGGGTGAATTCTGCATATCGTTGTCGCTTCCCAGTCTTTATTTCGTACATGTTGAAGGCATTGAGCATTGCAATGTGTACAAGGTGGAAAAAACACTTTCATATACCACTTGCGACTCCTACGCACACAGTCAACAAACCCTATTTGCATGTCACACTTGTCAACTAGTCGCATATTGTTTGCATAGTCCACGACAGCAGCTGGCTTTACAATTCGTTCATTGGTGTCCCTGTTCACTTTGTTTCTACCATCTCATTTCTGTGGATGGTTGACAGCAATGTCACGTCCCGTTTGTCATGCCACGTCAGTGCCATGATGTCATTGGCATGAAACGCTTGCACTGCACCACCAGCAATACCGCCAGTGAACCTTGGCATGTGTTTTCTATTTCTTCTCACTGTTCCACATATATCGGTATTGTTCACACAGAGGAAATCAGTGAGCATAGGGCATGCATACCAGTTGTCTATGAATAATGTATGACCCTTGCCAAGGTATGGCTCCATCATCTTGTGAACAACATCCCCAGAAATGCCCAACATACGCCTGGTATCGTCGAGTGTATTTTTCCCTGTGTAGATAATAACATCCAACACAATACCAGTCTCACAGTCACACATAACACAGCGTTTTATACCAAAGCGATTACGTTTGCTTGGTATATATATTGTATGAATGGCAGTCGTCCCTTGAACAGAATCAAGGACTCGTCGACAACAATGTTCTTGAATGGATAAAAGTAGGCAGTGAATTTTTGCTTCAGATACATAAACAATTCCTGGATTTTGTATAGGAGGTCATATCTATTGGGCGTATTCCTGTCCGAGAAATGCAACATTCATAGCAACAGTGAATCTGTTGCAGGGAAGGAGGTCATGGAAGACTGGAGTGCTGATGAAGTAGTCTGTGGACCAGTAGTGTGCTATATTGTTCTTATATGTATGTGGCATAAGCATGACAGTTCCAAGGAACAAATACATTTCAGCCACAGTTGTATCCTTCCACCTGTGCAGCCTTGACAATTCTGCAACATCTGTGTTGTCCATTGTATACCGGTAGTACATGTTGGTCTGGGTAACAATCAGGTTCATTATAGGCTCATCAAAGACTAGTTGGAAATAGTCTAACTCTGTAGACTCATTTGTGATGGGACATTCAGGCCTGATGCCACTTCCACTGGCATTAAAATTGAAGATATGTGGCACGAATGGTGTACTTTCTGTCCAGTTCCATTCGAGGTCAGATGGTGCAGGGTGGACCTGTGGCATGGGGCGTGGGAGGAGCAGGAGGGACGGGAGTGGAGGCAGCACATGGTTGAGAGGGTGCCGGGCGGTCCTTCATCTGCCCACCCACTGCGCCATGAGGTCCAGGTACCATGCCACCCACCTCCTCTTCCTCCATCCCAGCATATTCTCCTTCATGATCAGTATCACTATCAGTGACTGGGGTTTTGGATCGTGACCTGCCACGACCCTTGCCGACTGCATATGGCACACTGCCTGAACGTAGGTGACGCCACCTAAAAGTACGTTTCACTGGGGAATACAGTGGTCCCTCCGTTTTCGTGTATCTCTGTTTTCGTGTGTTTCAGTTTTCGTGCAGTTTTTTCGTGGAAAATTGACCTCTATTTTCATGTGATTCCCTCCGTTTTCGTGCTTGGTCCGGAACCTGTCCACCAGTGCCACGCACATACAAAGGCCGTAGGCCACCACCCACGCACCTCCCACACACATTGTCACGCAGTCTAGCATTGTTTACGCTTGAGTGAACATCACCCCAGGAGTTTATACAAAACATTTATTAACAATTCATTGTTTTTGGGCCTTGATTATTGTGTGTGACTACTAAATAAGCTCCTAGTGCCACTTCTTTGGTAAAGAAAGTGAGGAACACCATAGAACTGAAGAAAGAAATAATAGAAAAATATGATAGTGGTGTATGTATTGCCGAGTTCGCCAGGATATACAACAAAGCCCCAACAACCATCGGTTCCATTGTGTATAAGAGAAAAGCAATCACTGAAGCTAATGTTGCGAAAGGGGTGAATACAATAACAAAACAGAGATCACAAACAATAGAAAATATGGAGAAATTGTTGTTGCTGTGGATAAACCAAAAACTGCTAGCGGGTGATAGTGTTGTGCAATCCATCATACGTGAAAAAGCAAGGCAGTTGCATACCGATCTTGTCAAGAAAATGCCTGGAACCAGTGATGTTGATGTTGATGAATTTAAGGCCAGCAAAGGCTGGTTCGAAAAATTTAAGAAGCGAACTGGCATACACAGTGTTGTAAGGCATGGTGAGGGTGCCAGTTCAGATAAACAAGGGGCTGAAAAATTTGTGCGCGACTTTAAAAAATATGTAGAGGCTGAAAATTTCAAACCCCAACAAGTGTTTAATTGTGACGAAACAGGCCTCTTTTGGAAGAAAATGCCAAGGAGGACCTACATCACGCAGGAGGAAAAGGCAATGCGAGGACACAAGCCTATGAAAGACAGGCTAACTCTAATGTTGTGTGGTAACGCTAGTGGGGATTTCAAAGTGAAGCCTTTACTGGTGTATCACTCTGAAAATCCCAGTGTTCAAGAACTACAGTGTTGACAAGAGTAAATTGTGTGTGTTTTGGAAGTCTAATGCTAAGGCATGGGTCATTAGGGAAATTTTCCTGGAATGGTTTAATCAAGTGTTTGGCCCCAGTGTGAAGAAATATCTATTGGACAATAAATTGCCACTTAAGTGCCTCCTGGTAATGGACAATGCTCCTGGTCATCCTCAAGACTTGGAAGACCAAATGTCTAAGGATTTCAAATTTGTAACAGTGAAGTTCTTGCCTCTTAACACCACTCCTCATCCAGCCCATGGACCAGCAGGTCATTGCAAACTTCAAAAAACTGTAAACCAAAGCAATGTTTCAAAGGTGCTTTGATGTGACCAATGACACTAAATTGACCCTAAAAGAGTTCTGGAAGGATCACTTCGATATCTTCCATTGCATAGGCCTTATAGATAAAGCTTGGCAGGGAGTGACTTCCAGGATGATGAACTCTGCTTGGAGAAAGCTGTGGCCAGATTGTGTCCCAGAGAGGGATTTTGAAGGGTTTGGGGCTGACCCTGAGAAGCCTATGGAAGTTGTGGAAAGTATTGTGGCATTGGGGAATTGCATGGGGTTGGATGTGAGTGGCAAAGATGTGGAAGAGTTGGTGGAGGACCACAATGAAGATCTAACCCAAGAGCTTGAGCTGCAACAACATCAAACGACAACTCAGGAAATTGCTTCAGTGGAGGAAGAGATGTAAGGTGCCTTCTTCAGAGATTAAGGAGATTTGTGCAATGTGGAGTAGTGTGCAATCATTTGTGGAGGAACATCACCCTGAGAAAGATGTTGCAATCCGTGCTGGCTACTTTTACAATGACAATGGCATGTCCCATTTTAGGGACATTTTAAAGAGCTGCAAGACACAGAGCTCTCTGGAGAGATATTTAGTGCCACAGGTGTGCAGGGACTCTCAAGCTGGTCCTAGTGGGATTAAAAGACAAAGAAGGGAAGTGACCCCAGATGAGGACTTGGTACCTAGAGTCCTTATGGAGGGGGATTCCCCTTCCAAAAATTAGGGTCTCTTCCCTCTCCCCTCCTCCCTCTCTTCCATCCAGCAACATCAGTCTTCAATAAGGGTAATTATTATTATTATAATCAAATAGAAGCGCTAAACCACAGGGGTTATACAGCGCTGCAGGTTTCAGTAAGGGTAAGTGTCACATTCATTTTTCATTTGTGCATGTAAATCTATCTTTAAGGCCCCCCCAATTTTTTTTTTCCAAACTTCTGGGTTTCTGGAACGGATTAATTGAATTTCCATTATTTCTTATGGGGAAAATAGTTTCAGTTTTCATGTGTTTCAGTTTTAGTGCATCCCTCAGGAACGGATTAAACACGAAAACCGAGGGACCACTGTAATGCATATCACTTTCAATCGACGAATCCTCTATGGGCATAAAATCAATTTCATCATCATCAGTTATATATCACTTTTGCTATCGTCATCACCATAACGCATGGAAAATGATAATTTCCTCTTGCGGAGTTGCCTTTGCTTAGTAACACTAGCAACCCCAGAGGTGCTGGGCTGAGGGTCTATTGTGGCCACACTGGCCACCTCAGAAGTGCTGGGCTGAGGGTCTGGTATGGCCACACTGTCCACCCTAGAAGTGATGGGCTGAGGGTCATCTGGGTTGTCATCAATAGTTTCACTGATTCCTTGATCATTAGTGGCCATATCGGTGTCAAAACCACTAAACTTGTGTTCTGTATCACTTTCCAAGAATAGTAGTGTTAATACGACGAGGCGTGAGTGAATCACGGGGGTTTGCCATGATGTTGACCCAAGATGGAGCTGAAACTAACTGGTGCTCTCACGCGGTACCCTGGCGGCCCCGATTTTTTTCATACTGCACACACTGAGTGCGCAGACCCATTCTCTCGTGTCTAGGCGACTCAGGCCTATTGCGCCAATTTTGAAGGAATAAAAAATAAAATGTAGATCTACGTTCAGAGTGCTAGCGGTGCAAACATAGATGTACGTTTGGTCATGTAGAGGATATCTTTTACACACATTCCCAGAGTGAGATAAGAACAATAAAGAATCAAATATCAGGTGCTGATGATGCAAGTGGTGGAGCACTACAATCAACCTACTAGTCCATTATTTAGACTTGAACTGTTGTTGATTACGTGCCAAGTGTTTCCTATGTATTATGATGTGTGCCAAAGGTTTTGACATGCTGAAGGCACTTGGGTTTTGTTAGTACCCTATGTGCTGATGGTCAATGATTCTAGGTACTGTCTTTGGAATCTGTTCCCTTCTTTAGTAAGTTTGGTGTCTTCTCACACTGTACGGTGTGTATGTTTGTCCAGATGAATGATGCATGTATTGTTGGTCATGAGTTCTGCAAACATACTGGTGTTCCCAAATATTGGTGCCCAAGATCTGTGACATTTCACCTGTATTGTTCATCATAGCCTGCATGTGTAATGATATATACACTAGCACTGTTGCTAATTGGGTCTGTTTGTGTCAACTGTTACTAATTAGCACCACTTATCTGCAGTGCCTTGGTGAGTAAATCTGCAATGTTGCCTGTTAGAAAGATAAGATGCCCAAAAAAATCATGTCACTTCTAAAGAAAATGACTTACACAGGTACCTTATCTTTCCAACAAGCACATGCAGACCTGCTCACCAAGACACTAAAAAGAAGTGGTAGTAACACAGCAGCTGACATGTCAAAAAGTAATTCGTTACATTATCAGACCTGAACACACAACCAATTAGCAACAGTGCTAATACACAGGAGAAATGTCACAGACCTTAGGCATCAGAATTTGGGAACACCAATATGTTTATAGGATTCCTAGCACAAACAATGCATGCATTATTCAGCAGGACAAGCATACAAACCTTATGGTGTGGAAAGATGCTAAACCTATTAAAACAGGAGAGAGATCACCGGTGGTCTGGTGGCTTGAGCTCTCGCTTCACACACGGAGGGCCCGGGTTCGATTCCCGGCGGGTGGAAACATTTCGACGTGTTTCCTTACACCTGTTGTCATGTTCACCTAGCAGCAAATAGGTACCTGGGTTGTTAGTCGACTGGTGTGGGTCGCATCCTGGGGGACAAGATTAAGGACCCCAATGGAAATAAGACAGACAGTCCTCGATGACGCACTGACTTTCTTGGGTTATCCTGGGTGGCTAACCCTCCGGGGTTAAAAATCCGAAGAAATCTTATTTATTAACTGTACCTGGAAATGGGTTCAGGAGAAAGATCACAACAACTGTACCTGGTAATGGGATCAGGAGAGAGATCACAACAACTGTACCTGGAAATGGGATCAGGAGAGAGATCACAACAACTGTACCTGGTAATGGGATCAGGAGAGAGATCACAACAACTGTACCTGGTAATGGGATCAGGAGAGAGATCACAACAACTGTACCTGGAAATGGGATCACCAGCACAACTGATACTGTGTGATAAATGGTTTTGAAAACCGACAAGTTGGAGATCGAGACACTTATGCAACATAAGGGAATCTTTATTAAGGAAATGTTTCGCCACACAGTGGCTTAATAAAGATTCCTAGATGTTTCATAAGTGTCTCAATCTTCAACTTGTCGGTTTTCAAAACCATTTATCATATGTGTCAGACACTGCAACATCATGGGATCTTGATACAGTGGTCCCTTGGTTTTCGCCGAAAATTCGTTCCAGAATGCTGCTCAAGTGCCATTACCGAACGAATTTACTTCCTTAAGAAATAATGTCACGTAGGTTAGTCTATTTCAGACCCCCAAAAATACACTTGCAACAGCACTTACGAAAATACACTTACATAAATGTTCGAGTTTGGAGATGCACGAAAACCGAGGGACCACTGTACAAGGAATTCTTCAATACTTGTCCAACCTTTGGACGAAGACCTACTTACACTAGTGGATGGTTCCACTGTGATCCCGCCTCCTCCTGCTTCCACTCACCAGTCTACAGTATATAAGCCACTTCTCTGGCCATATACAGTGGACCCTCGGTTTTCGTTCACCTCCAAACTCGAACAATTATGTAAGTGTATTTTCGTAAGTGCTTTTGTAAGTGTATTTTTGGGGGTCTGAAATGACTAATCTAATTTATATTTGTCCTTATGGGAACAAATTCGTTCAGTAATGGCACTCAAATAGCATTCTGGAAAGAATTTTCAATGAAAACCAAGGGTCCACTGTACTGTACTTTCTACAAGAGTGATGGACTGAACACATCGATTCCAGGCTGAGGGACTGATTACCTCAAACTCCTCCTCTCCTTACCCCTCTCTGCTTTGTATTGGACTGATGAAGTCACTGGTGTGGCAAAACGTTTCTTTAATAAAGATTCCCATATGTTGCATAAGTGTCTCAATCTTCACAACTGATACTACTAAACAGAATTACAGTATCTTCATTGTAGCAGAACTATAAGCACACATTGTCATACATAGGAAATACCTCTAACATAAATTCGCACTTAATTAATGGATCAGTAGGTCAAATGCAGTGCTCCATTACCTGTACCATCAGCACATGACTTGATTCTTTATTGTTTTTCCCTCACTTTGTGGAGAGAGAGAAAAACAAAAAGAGAGAGAGAGAGAGAAAAATAAAAAGAGAGAGAGAGAAGGGATGGGGGGTAGCCTGTGTGTGACATTGCTTAATTCAGAGTGAAACCTAGTCCCAATAAAAGCTTGTTTTGAATAGTGTCTTTATAACCATAAACAGTCATCTTCACTACTGGTAATTAAATATGTTAATTTTTGCCTAAATTTGACTGAATCTTTGTTATAAAAACATCTGTATACATTAATCAAGAATACATATTTTTTTTTAATTTACTGATATTTCTAATTATACCAAGTATATGTAAATATATAAAAAATAAGAGATAAAAAAAAAACTCTCTCCAACTCTAAAAGAAAAAAGTAATCACCAAAATATAATAAACAAAAAATACAATATACCTACTTTACAACCTGAACATAGTATGCTTTAGAAATGTCTTGTACACAACAGTAAACAAATTTCATGATAAAGTGTCTCTCACACAAACACAGATCCAGAGCACATAGTACTATGGAAATGTTTGTAAAATTTAACCTCAGTTAGAAAGTAAGAGACCTCTGAATAAAGACAAATACATTATTTGTATACAGAGTACAGTCATTACCATTACTGTTGTGCAAAGTAGTACTCAAGTGTTCAAGAAAAATTCTAGACAAATACAAGGTGAAAATTATTCGAGTGTGTTACCTCTCTTCAATGCCTATGTAAATAAAATAAAATTTAACATATATATCTTGCATTTATTGAAGACAGAAGTACTAGTGTCATAAATAATAAAACTGTAACTGCTGTACACTATTAAAATAATACCAATAATTTAGATAGGTAAATTAGGCTGATGTCACTACCTCTGCTGATGTATACATAGCAAATTAACACCATCCATTTTGTCTAATTTAAAAAAAAAAAAAAAAAATTACATTTCAAAACTTTTATAACAATGTATTACCTTAAAATGATATCTCAACATAAAATCCAATTTTTTTTTAAGATTTCAATCTTATAAATTATGTACTAGTGTGAGCACTTTAATACCAATACCAACATCCAAAACTCTAAACCAATCACAGAAAATTAATGTGTTTTAACACAACTAGGGACCAACTTATAAGCTTTCCCCAGAAATCCATAACCTAGGCAGAGTTGCAGAGCATGCAGAGGAAGAGAGAAATACCTGTGTCATTCAGTACACTACAGGCTAATATAATGCACAGTATTCATGGCTTTTAACTTTTGCTATCAGCAATAAGAGATTTTTATAAAAAACTATTTCTGAATACCTTAAGCCATGTACCTATATAAACAATTTAGAATGCAAGTACTATTATTCATCACTTAATACAGCAATCATGAACATTCCAAAATTATAAACTATCTACTAAACATTTTATTACTTTGGTATTTATGTTTAGGGATAAAATATGCATGCAGCAATAGCTGGAGAACTAGAGGGATAGAGTATGTGCCAATGAATAAAATTTTAGTTGTTATACATGCTTGTTTAAAAATGACCTGGAGAAAGATGGTGTATAGCTGACAAGTTGTCTGACATAAAAATTTGGTTAGTCAAGCTTTTATTGAGATGATATTTTACCATGTAACAAGCTTTTTCAAGTCACTACAAAAAGATAAACAACAATTGTATTTATACAGGCAGGAAGTCAGATGTGAGGAGTGACTGGTTGGGTAAGTGAGATCATGACATAGGCAGTGAGTGGCCAGGAAACACTGTAGGAGGTCTACTCTGACTTGTGTGGGCATGTGTTAAGAATCAGTGAACTATTACAAAAAAAAAAAAAACAGTTCACCAATGATTCACATACACACACAAGCACAGTTGGTATCCTGCAGTGCTCCCTGCCCACTTCATGATCTCACTTCACAAACCAGTCACCTGCTACTACCTGAATTTATGCCTGTAAAAATATTTTCATTTATCATTTTGTACTGACCTGACAAAGCTTGTCACACAAGCAAAATGTCACCTCAATAACAATTGTATTCTGAATTTGTCTATTTAAAAAAGTCTTCTTACATGTGCAAAACATCATTTCATTAAGAGTTCTGTTCTGTATTTGTATAAAATGGCCTATATAAATAATATCACCAAAATAATCTATGTTTTATCCTGATTTTTTTTTTTCAATACGTTGGCCGCTTCCCACTAAGGCAGGGTGATCCAAAGAGAAAGAAAAACCTTGATTATTTTTTATTTTATTAACACATCGGCCGTTTCCCACCAAGGTAGGGTGGCCCGAAAAAGAAAAACTTTCACCATCATTCACTACATCACTGTCTTGCCAGAGGCACACTTACACTACAACATTAACACCTCTCCTTCAGAGTGCAGGAACTATACTTCCCATCTCCAGGACTCAAGTCCTGCCTGCCGGTTTCCTTGAATCCCTTCATAAACATTACCCTGCTCATACTCCAACAGCACGTCATTTCCTAAAAACCACTTGTCTCCATTCACTCCTATCTAACATACTCATGCATGCTTGCTGGAAGTCCAAGCCCCTCGCACACAAAACCTCCTTTACCCCCTCCCTTCAACATTTCCTAGGCCAACCTCTACCCCGCCTTCCCTCCACTACAGATTTACACATTCTCGAAGTCATTATATTTTGTTTCACCCTCTCTACATGTCCGAACCACCTCAACAACCCCTCCTCAGCCCTCTGGATAATAGTTTTGGTAATCCCGCACCTCCTCCGATTTTCCAAACTACGAATTCTCTGCATTATATTCACACCACACATTGCCCTCAGACATGACATCTCCACTGCCTCCAGCCTTGTAATTGTTGTAACATTCACCATCCATGCTTCACACGCATATAAGAGCATTAGTATAACTATACTCTCACACATTTTCCTCTTTGCTTCCATGGACAAAGTTCTTTGTCTCCACAGACTCCTAAGTGCACCACTCACTTTTTTCCCCTTGTCAATTCTATGATTCACCTCATCTTTCATAGACCCATCTGCTGAAATGTCCTCTCCTAAATATCTGAATATATTCACCTCCTCCATACTCTCCCTCCAACCTGATATCCAGTCTTTCATTACCTAATTTTTTTGTTATAATCATCACCTTACTCTTTCCTATATTCACTTTCAATTTTCTTCTTTTACATTAACTACCAAACTCATCCACCAACCTCTGCAACTTCTCTTCAGAATCTCCCAAAAGCACAGTGTCATCAGCAAAGAGCAACTGTGACAACTCCCACTAATGCCATGGCATGCCAGTGGCTCTCCTTGCATTTCAGTTTTATGTTTGTAACTACCAATACCTATGTATACTTGCAACAAAATAAATGTTTTATTTATTTATTTATTTATTTATTTATTTATTTATAACCCCAAACCTCTTGCCAAAACCCGAGCATTTACTTCTCTTACAACCTCAACTATAAATATATATGTATTGAACAACCATGGTGACATCACACATCCTTGTCTAAGGCTTACTTTTACTGGGAAATAATCTCCCTCTCTCCTACATACTCTAACCTAAGCCTCACTATCCTCGTAAAAACGTTTCACTGCTTTCAATAACCTACCTCCTATTCCATACATTTGCAACATCTGCCACATTGCCCCCTATCCACCCTGTCGTACACCTTTTCCAAATTCATAAATGCCACAAAAACCTATTTACCCTTATCTAAATACTGTTCACCTATATATTTTACTGTAAACACTTGGTCTACACACCCTCTACCCTTCGTAAAGCCTCCTTGTTCATCTGCTATCCTACTCTCCGTCATACTCTTAATTCTTTCAATAATAACTCTACCATACACTTTACCAGGTATACTCAACAGACTTATTCCTCTATAATTTATGCATTCTCTTTTGTCCCCTTCGCCTTTATACAAAGGAACTATGCATGTTCTCTGCCAATCCCTAGGTACCTTACCCTTTTCCATACATTTATTAAATAAAAGCACCAACAACTCCAAAACTATATCCCCACCTGCTTTTAACATTTCTATCTTTATCCCATCAATCCTAGCTGCTTTATCTCCTTTCATTCTACCCACTGCCTCACGAACTTCCCCCACACTCACAACTCACTCCTCCTCACTCCTACAAGATGTTATTCCTCCTTGCCCTATACACAAAATCACAGCTTCCTTTTCTTCATAAACATTTAACAATTCCTCAAAATATTCCCTCTGTCTTCCCGATACCTCTAACTCTCCATTTAATAACTCTCCTCTTCTATTTTTAACAATCAAATCTATTTGTTCCCTAGGCTTCCTCAACTTATTAATCTCACTCCAAAACGTTTTCTTATTTTCAACAAAATTTGTTGATAACATCTCATCCACTCTCTCATTTACTCTCTTTTTACATTGCTTCACCACTCTCTTAACCTCTTTTTTTCTCTCCATATACTCTTCCCTCCTTGCATCACTTCTACTTTGTAAAAACCTCTCATATGCTAACTTTTTCTCTCTTACTACTCTCTTTACATCATCATTCCACCAATCACTCTTCTTCCCTCCAGCATCCACTTTCTTGTAACCACAAACTCCTGCTGAACACTCTAACACTACATTCTTAAACCTACCCCATTGCCTATACTCTCACTAGCCCATCTATCCTCCAATAGTTCATATCTTACCCTAACTGCCTCCTCTTTTAGCTTATAAACCTTCACCTCTCTCTTACCTGCTGCTTCCATTTTCCTTGTATCCCATCTACCTTTTACTCTCACTGTAGCTACAGCTAAAAAGTAACCTGATATATCTGTTCCCCCTCTATAAACATGTACATCTTGAAGTCAACCCAACAGTCTTTTATCTACCAATATGTAGTCAAAGAAATTACTGTCATTACGCCCTGCATCATATCTTGTATACTTATTTATCCTCTTTCATGTATTACCTATAACCAAACACCTTTCTATACAAAGTTCAATCAAAGGGCCACCATTATCATTTACACCTGGCACCCCAAACTTGCCTACCACACCCACTTACTATAGATAAATTAAAATGAAGGTAGTTGTATTAATTAGGAGTCACTTTTAAAAAGAAAATCTCCTAACATATTTATTTTTAATATTACTGATAAAATAAAACTTTCTCTTGTATGTATTCAAAATAATAAATAAATATTTAAGACTTTAACAGTGGCTGCCAATTACAAAGTGAGTACTGTACTTTTGATATAAGGAAAACAGAAAAGAAATGGTGTGGACTATACACTGAGAGAGCTGGAGAGTGATTTTTATATACAGTAGGGCCCCACTTATACAGCAGGTTAGGTTCCAGGCTACTGCCGGAAAGCAGACATCGCCGGAAACCAGAACGCCATTTTTTCCACTTTTAAATGCATATAAATGCCAGACAACAAGTTTACACTAACTTATATTAAGTTAGTAATGGAACTAGTCATTAAAAAAAACAATAAAAAGTAAAATACATACACAGTACATTCATTACTTACCTTAAAATATTTGTAATCTTAATGTAGGGTGAGAGGTGAGTACTATTTATTTGTAGGAAGTAAGGTGTAGGTAGCCCTGGTGCCCCATTCCAAACTGAATTAATATACAATATTTAAAGCAGCCAAGAGATAAAATACACATACAGTTCACTCATTATTTACCTTAAAATATGTGTAGTCTTAATGTAGGATGAGAGGTGAGTAGTATTTATTTGTAGGAAGTCAGGTGTAGGTAGCCAGTAGGTAGCCTGGGCTACATAGCTATATGATATTTAACCCTTTGACTGTTTCGGTCGTATATATACGTCTTACGAGCCACTGTTTCGGACGTATATATACGCCTAAATTCTAGTGGCCTTAAATCAAGCAGGAGAAAGCTGGTAGGTCTACATGTGAGAGAATGGGTCTGTGTGGTCAGTGTGCGCAGTATAAAAAAAAATCGGGCAGCCAGTGGTGCATTGTGGGAATGCCATTTCAGTAGTCCTTGTTCAGCATGCCTAGTGGTAAGAATTATCTGACTCCTTGGTGCATCTGGGACTGTTCTCTTCCTCAATGATAGCTCTAACATAGATGGAAGTGTCTCTGAAGATAAATTTCATGGTTTTGAGGAGTTTGTGACCGAAAGAAATGCCCAGGATACCAGAAGGAAGGAAGGAAGAAAGAAAGTTAGGAAGGGAGGAAGAGATGAGAGGAAGGAAGGAAGGAAAGAAGAGATGAGAGGAAGGAAGGAAGTAAAGAAGAGATGAGAGGAAGGAAGGAAAGAAGAAGGAAGGAGGAAAGGAAGAAGGAAGGAAAGAAGAAGGAAGGAGGAAAGGAAGAAGGAAGGAATTAAGTAAGAAAGAAAGAGAGAAAGGAAGAGATGAGAGGAAGGAAGGAAGAAATAAAGGAAGGAATGAAGGAAGAAAGGAAGGCAGGAAAGAAGAGATGAGAGGAAGGAAGGAAATATGTAAGAAAGGAAGGCATAAAGAAAGGAAGCTAGGAAGGTAGGTATGAAGGAAAGGAAGGAGGTTGTGGGGAAGAAGACATGGGTCCCCTTTTGTGTTGACAGGTTGACAGGCAGTGTGGGGGTGGTATAATATGTCATTTTGACAGCTGCCTTACCCTGAGTCAGCAAATTTAGATGTCCACACACACACACACATAGCTTGGAGCTTTGAAGTGCTAATTGCAGTTGATGGAAAGTGTCCAGTCATTATATATGTGTATATATATTATAGAACACTTAGGTAGTAGGTTGGTAAACAGCAACCGCCCAGGGAGGTACTACCGCCCTGCCAAGTGAGTGTCAAACAAAAGCCTGTAATTGTTTTACATGATGGTAGGATTGCTGGTGTCTTTTTTCTGTCTCATAAACATGCAAGATTTCAGGCATGTCTTGTTACTTCTACTTACACTTAGGTCACATTACACATTCATGTACAAGCATATATATACACACCCCTCTGGGTTTTCTTCTATTTTCTAACTAGTTCTTGTTCTTATTTCCTCTTATCTCCATGGGGAAGTGGAACAGAATTCTTCCTCCGTAAGCCATGCGTGTCGCAAGAGTCGACTAAAATGCCGGGAGCAAGGGGCTAGTAACCCCTTCTCCTGTATACATTACTAAAGTTAAAAAGAGAAACTTTTGTTTTTCTCTTTGGGCCACCCCACCTTGGTGGGAAGCTGCCGATTTGTTGAAAGAAGAATAATATTATAGAACAATAGTAATAAACAATTTTTTTTATTGTTGGTTGGTGTAAACAAGTTTTGTAAACAATATAATGATACTAATGTTTGTGCAATTATTGTGTTGCCTACGAGTGTATATATATACATTGCACCTTACTTTGGTCTCACAGGCCACATAAGTTACGTAAAAAAATAAAATAGTGAAAAAACAAGAAACCTACGAAAGGAAGTAAACCAAAGTTTACCGGGTGAGCGGCATTCGCCGCTGTTGCCATATGCGGCTCATTTTTTGCCAACTTTACCGCTCTATATCTCGGTATGTACTGATCGCAAAATTTTTTTGGGGGGATTTAAACAATCAGAAAAATAATCTTAACATTTTGATAAGAAAAAATATTTTTTTTTTTTAATATTTTGCGACATGAAATGACAGTTTCAGATTATTATTATTATAATCAAAAGAAGCGCTAAACCACAGGGGTTATACAGCGCGGCTGGTCAGGACAGGATGCAAGGTAAGAGGGAGTATTATTATTATAATCAAATAGAAGCGCTAAACCACAGGGGTTATACAGCGCTGCAGGTTATTGTAGGATGCAGAGAGAGTGGGTTGTAAGAGGGAGATGGATGATTAGTAGGGTATGGAGTGCAGCATGACGGTGGATAGTGCAGGGATAGAGTGTAGCAAGAGATCGAGGTAGAAGGGACTGAGGGTGTCGTGTCAGTATCATATATACACTTGTGTAGTGTATCAACGTTCTTCTTAAGTTATACAGCGGGTCCCTTTGCGTGTGACGTCACGATACCCACTGACATCAGAGACTCAGCGCATGTGCATAGCCTCGCATAGGCATACCCCCTCAGAAGCAACAGACCTACGGCTGGACAGACGTGGCTGGGCTCTCTCCTTCATAGACCGTAAATATACCGTAACCATCCAACAAGGAGTGTCTTTGACTACCTAAATATCTCTCTCGAGACCCACACAACAAGTGGTGGCAGGGAGGTGCTAGAGGTATAATCTTCAGAGTTTGTGTAGTAAGTCAGTTTCTGTCAAAAAGTCAACAAGAGAGTCAGGATTAAAGGAGGGTCCATCTGCAAGAAGGGAAGGTAAAGAAAGGGCCGCAGAGCGAAGATGTCGTTGGAGGTAAACTCTGCGTGCTTGTTGATAAGAGTGGGCAGTCCAGCAGAATATATCGAACAGACACTGGAACCTGACAATGCTCACAGAGAGGGGCAGGGAGCCTCTCCATGAGATACCCGTGAGTAAGACGAGTGTGGCGATGCGAAGACGGGAGGTGTAGTCTCCCAACCTCGACATTGATGACAAGAAGAAGGCCGAAACCTATAACCGGTTTAATAGAATGAAGTTTGTTATTCATCAGGTCAGACCAGCGTTGTTGCCAACGGTGCGAAGGTGGGTAGCAATGACCGCAAAATAGTCCGTGAAAGGAACACCTCTATATGAAACTGGAAGGTCATGTACTGCTGACCGCGCAGCAGTGTCTGCCTGTTCATTGCCCTGTACGTCAACATGACCAGGGACCCAACAAAAGACAATATCTTTATGCTTGCTAAAGATACGGCGTAACAAAGGTGGATCGAAGAACTAGAGGGTGAGGTGTATCAATTTTACGGATAGCCTGTAAAGCACTAAGGAGTCTGAAACGACCACAAATGGTGATACAGGCATAGATGCTAACGGATAAGTGCCACAAGAATGGCA
>WNWK01009912.1:0-73481 GCA_009830355.1 Cherax destructor | reverse complement strand
CCAGAAAATATGCATTACAGTAGTCGTGGTGAAGGTAGTAGTGGTGGTAGGAGGGTGGTGGTAGTATCACCAGTAACATAAATACCACCCTGGGATGGTCTTACTCAGCAGTGATCACTTGTGTTATCTGTGAGGCTATGCTGTGCCCAGCCCGGCCAGACCCCCTCCATCGATGGCACTAACCCTCCCTCCCTCCCCTTTCCTGGGCACTGCCTTACCAGCAACCAAACTCTCACTAATAATATGACCATATCTAACACACACACACACACACACACACACACACACACACACACACACACACACACACGTAAACACACACACACACACACACACACAGATTAGTGAAGAGCTAGAAACAGTATGCACAGAGTATGGAGGGAGGCCCAGAAACAGTACGAAAATGACATAGCATCGAAAGTTAAGTCAGGCCAAACTGATGTTCAGTCACATCAGAAGGAAGACAACAGTCAAGGACCAGGTGATAAGGCTGAAGAGAAGATGGGAACTCACAAATGTGACGATCAAGAGGTATGTGAGGAGCTCAACTGAGGTTTAAGGAAGTATTCACAATGGAGGAAGGAAGGCAGCTGGGTAGACAGGACGGGGTTTGTCACCAACAAGAATGTTTCCAGTGTTAGAGGGCATACACACAACTGAGGAGGAAGTGAAGCAGTTACTCAGTGACCTCGATACCTCAAAGGCGTGGGTCCGGACAATATCTCCCCGTGGGTTCTTCCGGGAAGGAGCTGAGGTACTGAGGTTTCCACTTACCATAATATTCAACCATCCCTTGAAACTGGGCAGCACCTGAGGTATGGAAGAAGGCCAACGTAGTCCCATTTTTAAAAGGAGACAGAAAAGAGGCACTAAACTATAGACCGGTGTCACTTACATGTATAGTGTGCAAAGTCCTGGGAAAATCATCAGGAAAAGAATGGTGGAACACCTAAGCTGAACAGGATAATACACCAGACAGCACGGATTCCGGGAAGGCAAACCCCTGTGTAACAAACCTCCTGAGTTCTATGATAAAGTAACAGAGGGTAAGGCGGAGAGAAGGGTGGGTTGATTGCATTTTCCTGGACTGCAGGAAGGCCTTCGACACAGTTCCTCACATGAGATTAGTAAAGAGTTGGAAGAACAAGCAGGTATAACAGGAAGGGCACTGGAATGGATCGGGAATACCTCAAAGGAGACACAACGGGTCATGGTGCGTGGTAGGTATCACAGTGGGCGCCTGTGACAGCGGCGTACCGCAGGAGTCAGTCTAGGACCAGTGTTATTCTGGTATATGTAAATGACATGACGGAGGGAAGACTCAGAAGTGTCTCTATTCGCGGATGATGTGAAAATATGGGAGAATCACATCGGAAGAGGACCAGGCAGGGCTGCAAACAGACCTGGACAAGTTCGACATCTGGTCTAGCAATTGGCTTCTCGAATTCAATCCCCAAATGCAAGTCATGAGGATCGGAGAAGGGCAAAGAAGACCATGACAGAGTACAAGCTAGGCGGACAAAGGCTACAAACCTCGGCAAAGGAAAGACCTTGGAGTGAGTATAACCCTTAGCACTCTCCGGAGGCACACATCAACAGATAACTGTGGCAGCATATGGGCGTCTGGCAAACCTTAGATTAGCGTTCCGTTCCTTAACAAGGAATCGTTCAAGACACTGTATACCGTGTACGCAGCCCATACTAGATATGCAGCACAGTCTGGAACCCACCTGGTCAAGACGTCAAGGAAACTAGAAAGTGCAAGGTTTGGACAAGGTTAGTTCCACAACTCGGGGTCTGTCTTATGAAAAGGTTGAGGGAAATAGGACTAACAACACTGGAAGAAAGAAGGGTCAGAGGAGACATGATAACACATACAAATACTGCGGAGAATTGACAAGGTAGACAGTACAGGATGTTCCAGAGAGGGAACACAGAAACAAGGGGACACAACTGGAAGCTGAAGACTCAGATGAGTCAAAGGGATGTTAGGAAGCATTTCTTCAGCCAAGAGTAGTCAGGAAGTGGAATAGTCTAGAAAGATATAGTGGAGGCAGGAACCATACATGGTTTAAGACAAGGTATGATAAAGCTCATGGAGCAGGAGAGCAGAGACCCAGTAGCAGACAGCAGAGAGGCGGGGCCAGGAGCTGAGTATCGACCCCTGCAACCACAATTAGGTGAGTACACACACACACACACACACTAACAGGGATATACCAACAAGTTGGATGAAATACACACAACCGAGGAGGAAGTTAAGAAGCTGTTAATTGACCTTGATACCTCAAAGGCGATGTGACCGGACAACATCTCTCCATGGGTCCTTACAGAAGGAGCAGAGACGCTGTGTGTGCCACTAACAACAATCTTCAACACATCCATTGAAACTGGGCAACTACCTGAGATATGGAAGACGGCAAATGTAGTCCCATTTTTAACAAAAAAGGCACAATACCGTGACTGGAACAATACACATACAACCCGCACATATAAAAGAGAGGAGCTTACGACGACGTTTCGGCCCGACTTGGACCATTTGCAAAGTCACACTAACACACAGAACAGGTAGAAGGAGTATATATAGGCAGGCAGATGTACGTCCTTCACTCTGGCTCCGCTATGTAGATGACACCTTTGCTCTTTGGCCTCATGACTTAAGTCTCTTCCAACCTTTTCTTGATGCTCTTAATAATCTTGCCCCTTCCATTAAGTTTAAAGCTGATTGGGAATCTAATTCTTTGCTTTCTTTCCTTGATGTTCATGTCCACCGCTCAGTTACAGGTTTTGCCTTCTCCGTGTACCGCAAGCCTATGCATAGTGGCATGTACATTCACTACTTCTCTTATCATGCCTCATCTGTCAAGAAAAGTGTTCTTATCTCCCTCTTTCTTCGTGCTCTCCGCATCTGTGATCCTCAGTTCCTTGAAGAAATTTCCACTCTTCATAATTCATTTTCCCCCTTGGCTCCCCTTCCCATTTCATAGACTCTGCTTTCTCTCGTGCCAAACGGACTTTCTTCTCTCCTAAACCCCCTACTCCTGGGAACTCTCCAGCCCTCTGCCTTCCTACATCTCTGGTCTCTCTAATCTCAGCAACTCCCGTTCCTTAGACATCAAACTTACCTTTCGTCAGACTAACACTCTTCGCACTAATCTAGTTCATACCTCCCCTCCCTCCACAGATTCTCCTGGTGTCTACTCTATTTCTTGCTCCTCCTGTCCTCTTCAGTACTTCGGAGAAACTGGCCGATCTCTTTCTGACAGACTCAAGGAACACAAAAATAGTGTTAGGCTTGCCGACACTAATAATGCTCTTTTCTGTCATGTCAGAGATCACAGTCATCCTATTGATTGGTTTTCTGCTAAAACTGTATACCCTACGTCCAACTTTCATAGTCGCCGTCTGGTTGAATCCTCCCTTATACACAACTTTCCCTGTATGAATCTTAGCCCTGGCTTTGTCTCTGTTGATGCTTTCCTCTCCCATTACATTGTTAAATGCTCCAAACTTCAGAACACCCGTGACTTAACCTGATTCCTTCCCCTTTCATCTCTTCCCCCTTCTCCTTTTTCTCCTATGGGTTTTCTTTTCTTTCTTTTCTTTTGCCTTGTATTTGCCCTTCTTTATTTTATTCGCCTTTTCCTCCCTCTGTGTTCTCGTCCTACCCATGCGGGCCGCCAGCTTCTTTGCAGTGCTCCTTTCCTAGTATATGACTGTCTCCACTACTACTACTACCACTTCCACTACTACCTCCATTATTACCCACTCTCTTGTACCCTCCCCTGTCTGCCTGCCTATATATACTCCTTCCACCTGTTCTGTGTGTTAGTGTGACTTTGTAAATGGTCCAAGTCGGGCCGAAACGTCGTCGTAAGCTCCTCTCTTTTTATATGTGCGGGTTGTGTGTGTATAGTCCCATTTTTAAGAAAAAAAGACAGACACGAAGCACTAAACTATAGACCAGTGTCATTGATGTGTATAGCATGTAAAGTCATGGAGAAGATTATCAGGAGAGTGATAGAGAACCTGGAACGGAACAAGCTTATAAACGACAACCAGCACGGATTCATGGAAAGCAAATCCTGTGTCATAAATCTACTGGAGTTTTATGACAAGGTAACAGAAGTAAGACACGAGAGAGAGGGTGGGCTGATTGCATTTTCTTGGACTGCAAGAGGTCCTTCAAGACAGTTCCTCACAAGAGATTAGTACGAAAGCTAGAGGATCAGGCACGCATAAAAGGAAGGGCACTGCAATGGATCAGAGAATACCTGACAGGGAGGCAACAACGAGTCATTTTACGTGATGAGGTATCACAGTGGACGCCTGTGACAAGCGGGGTTCCACAGGGATCAGCCCTAGGACCAGTGTTATTTTTGGTATATGTGAATGACATAACGGAAGGGATAGACTCATAAGTGTTCCTGTTTGCAGTTGATGAGAAGTTAATTAGGAAAATTAAATCGAATAAGGATCAGGCAGCACTAGAAAGACCTGGACAGGCTGGACACGTGGTCCAGCATCTGGCTACTCGTATTTAACCCCTCCAAATGCAAAGTCATGAAGATCGGGGAAGGGCAAAGAAGACCGCAGACAGAATATAGACTAGGAGGCCAAAGACTGCAAACCTCACTCAAGAAAAAAGATCTTGGGATGAGTATAACACCGAGCACATCTCCTGAGGCACACGTCTACCAGATAACTGCTGTAGAATATGGGCGCCTGGCAAACCTGAGAATAGAACGCAGGCGAGAGAGATACATTATTATATACACATGGAAAATTCTCGAGGGCTTAGTACCAAACTTGCACACGAGAGTCACTCCCTACGAAAGCAAAAGACTCGGCAGGCGATGTAACATCCCCCCAATGAAGAGCAGGGGTGCCACTAGCACGTTGAGGGACAACACAATAAGTGTTAGGGGCCCAAGATTGTTCAACTGCCTCCCAGCATACATCAGGGATTACCAACAAACCCTGGCTGTCTTCAAGCAGGCACTGGACAGGCACCTCAAGTCGGTACCTGATCAGCCGGGCTGTGGTTCGTACGTTGGACTGCGTGCGGCCAGCAGTAACAGCCTGGTTGATCAGGCTCTGGTCCAACAGGAGGCCTGGTCACAGACCGGGCCGCGGGGGCGTTGACCCCTGGAATTCTCTCCAGGTAGACTCCAGGTAAGGAATCGTTCAAGACTCTGTACACCGTGTACGTCAGGCCCATACTGGAGTATGCAGCACCAATTTGGAACCCACACCTGGTCAAGCACGTCAAGAAATTAGAGAAAGTACAAAGGTTTGCAACAAGGTTAGTTCCAGAGCTAAGGGGAATGTCCTACGAAGAAAGGTTAAGGGATATCGGCCTAACGACACTGGAAGACAGGAAGGTTAGGGGAGACATGATAACGACAGGCAAAATACTGCGAGGAATTGATAAGGTGGACAGAGACAGGATATTCCAAAGATGGGACACAGAAACAAGGGGTCACAATTGGAAGTTGAAGACTCAG
Organism: Cherax destructor; assembly: GCA_009830355.1. Taxonomy (NCBI): domain Eukaryota; kingdom Metazoa; phylum Arthropoda; class Malacostraca; order Decapoda; family Parastacidae; genus Cherax; species Cherax destructor. Next base: position 67,974 of record WNWK01009912.1, on the reverse strand, counting down.
ATAAGTCAAAGAGATGTTAGGAAGTATTTCTTTAGTCATATAGTTGTCAGTAAGTGGAATAGCCTGGCAAGTGACGTAGTGGAGCCAGGAACCATACATAGTTTTAAGAAGAGGTATGATAAAGCTCATGGAGAAGGGAGAGAGAGGACCTAGTAGCGACCAGTGAAGAGGTGGGGCCAGGATCTATGACTCGACCCCTGCAACCACAATTAGGTGAGTATACAGAACACACACACACACACACACACACACACACACACACACACACATACACACACATACACACACACACACACACACACACACACACACACACACACACACACACACACAAATACAAGAGAGAGAGAGGGGTGGGTAGACGGCATTTTCTTGGACTGTAAGAAGACTTTCGACACAGTACCACACAAGAGATTAGTGCAAAAGCTGGAGGACCAGGCAGATACAACTGGGAAGTCACTGCAGTGGATCAGATAATACCGGACATGAAGGCAACAACGAGTCATGGTACGTGGCGAGGTGTTAGAGTGGGCGCCTGTGGTGAGTGGGGTTCCACAGGGGTCAGTTCTAGGACCTGTGCTGTTTCTGGTATATGTGAATGACATGACGGATGGGATTGATTCAAAAGTGTGCCTGTTTGCAGATGATGTGAAGCTAATGTAAGAATTCAATTGGATGAGGATCAGGTAGGACTACAAAGTGATCTTTACAGGCTGCAGGCCTCGTCCAGCAATTGGATTCTGGAGTTAACTCCAGCAATTACAAAGTTATGAAGACTGGGAAAAAGGCAAAGAAGACCGTAAACAGAGTACAGGCTAGGGTGTCAAAGCCTACAAACCTCACTCAAGCAAAAGGATCTTGGGGTGAGTATAATACCGAGCACATCTGATCCGCACATCAACCAGATAACTGCTGCAGCATATGGGCGCCTGGCAAACCTAACAATAGCATCTCGACACCTTTGTAAGGAATCGTTCAAGACACTGTACACTGTGAACTTAAGGTCCATCCTGGAGTATGCAGCACCAATATGGAACCCCACACCTGGTTAAGCACGTCAAGAAATTAGAGAAAGTGCAAACGTTTGATACACGACTTACTCCAAGAACTCTGGAAGTTGAAGACTCAGATGAGTCACAGGGATGTTAGGAAGTATTTCCTCAGTCACAGAGTTGTCAGGAAGTGGAACAGTCTGGAGAGTGATGTAGTGGAGGCAGAATCCACACATAGTTTTAGGAAGAGGTATGATAAAGTTCATGGAGCAGGAAAAGGGGCCTAGTAGCGACCAGTGAAGAGGCGGGGCCAGGAGTTGTGACTCGACTCCTTGCAACCACAACTAGGTGTGTACACACACACACACATAAGTGTACTCACCTATTTGTACTCACCTATTTGTGGTTGCAGAGGTCGAGACATAGCTCCTGGACCCGCCTCTTCACTAATCGCTACTAGGTCACTCTCTCCTGCTCCATGGCATCATACCTCGTCTTAAAGCTATGTATGGTTCCTGCCTCCACTCATCACTGACAGACTATTCCACTTTCTGACAATTCTATGACTAAGAAATACTTCCCAACATCTCTTGACTCACTGAGTCTTCAACTTCAATTGTGACCCCTTCTTTCTGTATCCCATCTCTGGAACATCCTGTCTCTGTCCACATTGTCTATTCCTCGCAGTATTTTTGTATGTCGTTATCATGTCTCCACTAACCCTCTTATCCTCCAGTGTCGTCAGGCCTATTTCCCTTAACCTTTCTTCTGGGACTAGTCTTCTTGGAAACCTTTGCACTTTCTCTAATTTCTTGACATGCTTGACCAGGTGAGTGTTCCAAACTGGTGCTGCATACTCCAGTATGGACCTTACTTACACGGTGTACAGAGTCTTGAACGATTATATGTCTACCTATGTATCATTGTACCATGTCTAAATAAATATTATTATTATTATTATTATTATTATTATTATTATTATTATTATTATTATTATTATTATTATTATTATTATTATTATTATTATTATTATTCCTTACTGAGGTATCGGAAAGCTATTCTCAGGTTTGCCAGACGCCCGTATGCTGCAGCAGTTATCTGGTTGATGTACTCACCTAATTGTGGTTGCAGGGGTCGAGACTCAGCTCCTGGCGCCTCAGGAGATGTGCTCGGTGTTATACTCACCCCAAGATCTTTTTCCTTGAGTGAGGTTTGTAGTCTTTGGCCACCTAGATTATACTCTGTCTGCGGTCTTTGTGTGTGGGAGTGTGTGTGTGTGTGTATACCTGGAGTTTACCTGGAGAGGATTTCGGGGGTCAACGCCCCAGCGGCTCGGTCTGAGACCAGGCCTCGTGGTGGATTAGGGTCTGATCAACTAGGCTGTTACTGCTGGCCGCACGCAAACTGACTTACGAACCCCAGCCTGGCTGGTCAGGTACTGACTTTAGATGCCTATCTAGTGCCTTCTTGAAGACAGCCAGTGGTCTATTGGTAATTCCCTTTATGTATGCTGGGAGGCAGTTGAATAGTCTTGGGCCCCGGACACTTATTGTGTTGCATCTCCTGCCGAGTCTCTTGCTTTCATAGGGAGTGATTTTCGTGTGCAAGTTTGGTACTAATCTCTCTATGATTTTCCAGATGTATATTATCATGTATCTCTCTCGCCTGCGTTCCAGGGAATACAAATCAAGGGACTTCAACCGTTCCCAGTAATTTAGGTGCCTTATCGTACTTATTTGTGCCGTGAAAGTTCTTTGTACACTCTCCAGGTCAGCAATGTCGCCAGCCTTGAAGGGGGCAGTTAGTGTACAGCAGTTTTCCACTCTAGAGAGAACAAGCAGTTTGAATAGAATCATCATGGGCTTGGCGTCCCTAGTTTTGAAGGTTCTCATTATCCATCCAACAGAAATAAGTCACTCTGACTTTTTTTGGGTTATCCTGGAGGGTTCTTTACACATATGCTGCTATGTATGATAATTTATGTAACTGTATTTGTGTTAACCTGAATAAACTTACTTACTAATCCTGTCATTTTTCTAGCAGATGTGGTAGATACATTGTTGTGGTCTTTGAAGGTGAAATTCTCTGACATTATCACTCCCAGGTCCTTCACATTATTTTTTCGCTCTATTGTATGGTTAGAATTTGTTTTATACCCTGACTCAGATTCAATTTCCTCAAGTTTTCCATATCTGAGTAGTTGAAATTTCTCTTCATTGAACTTCATATTGTTTTGAGTGGCCCATTTGAAGATTTGGTTGATGTCCGCTTGGAGTCTTGCAGTGTCTTTGATGGAGGTCACTGTCATGGCAATCTGGGTGTCATCCGCAAAGGAAGACACGGTGCTGTGGCTTACATCTCTGTCTATGTCAGATATGAGGATGAGGAATATGATGGGAGCAAGTACTGTGCCTTGTGGAACAGAGCTTTTTATCGTAGCTGCCTCAGACTTTACTCTGTTTACTTTTACTCTTTGTGTTCTATTTGTCAGGAAGTTATAGATCCATCTACCAACTTTTCCTGTTATTCCTTTATCACGCATTTTGTGGGCTATTACACCATGGTCACACTTGTCGAAGCTTTTGGAAAGTCTGTGTATACTACATCTGCATTTTGTTTATCCTCTTCAGCATCCATGACCCTGTCATAGTGATCCAGTAACTGGGACAGGCAGGAGTGACATTCTCTAAACCCGTGTTGCCCTGGGTTGTGTAATTGATCTGTATCTAGGTGGTTGGCGATCTTGCTTCTTAGAACCCTTTCAAAGATTTTTATGGTATGGGATGTTAGTGCTATCTGCCTGTAGTTCTTTGCAATTGCTTTACTGCCACCCTTGTAGAGTGGGGCTATGTCTGTTGTTTGTAGTGAGTGTGGGATGACCCCTGTGTCCATGCTCCCTCTCCATAGAATGCTGAAGGCACGTGACAGGGGTTTCTTGCAGTTCTTAATGAACACAGAGTTCCATGAGTCTAGGCCTGGGGCAGAGTGCATGGGCATATCATTTATTGCCTTTTCAAAGTCTTTTGGTGTTAGGATAATATCAGAGATTTTTGAGGTGACCAAATTTTGGGTTTCGTTCATAAAGAATTCATTTTGATAGTCGACCCTTAGTCTGGGCAGCGGCTCGCTGAACACTGAGTCGTATTGGGACTTTAGTATCTCACTGATTTCTTGGCTGTCATCTGTGTATGTCCCATCCTGCCTAAGCAGAGGCCCAATACTGGATGCTGTTTTTTTCCTTAGATTTGGCTTAGATTGGCCTCCACTCCAGAACAACAGATATTAGAGCCAGCAAATAAAACCCCCCTAAATTCCACCAATATAATGGCATTTGTCTTTGCAAACATACAGGGTCTAAAGCCACCAACAAACAACAGAATCACTTGCGTCAAGGGACTGCTCACGGAGTCAAATGTAATGTTTGCAACATTCACAGAGACCCACATAAATGATCATTTTGACAACGAAATATGGATCCCAGGTTATAACCTCTTTAGATCCGACAAACTAAACAGGCAACAAGGGGGAGTTGGCCTGTACGTCATAGAGTCGCTCATTTGCTCAGAACTACTAAACACCTCAAATAATGTAGTAGAAGTTTTGGTGGTAAAGATTGAAAACCAAAACCTTGTCAGTGTGATTGACCACTGTCTGGAAAATCTCCCAACTCATGACCCAAACATCTTGTTATTGGGAAATTTAAACTTGAGACACCTAAAATGGAGGAATGTAGCAAATAATATTTTAGCAGGGATCACACCAGGAGGTAACTCAGATGAAAATTCACACTCAAACGAGCTATTAAATCTCAGCACCAAATTCATCTTAAACCAGCAACATACAATGGGATCAAGTCAACCATGTCCTAAATGAAACAATCTGGGAAGATATCCTAAACAACAAAGATCCGAACCTTTGCCTAGAAAAAATAAACTCTCTGGCTCTTGATATCTGCTTAAGACACATTCCATTAAGAAAAAGAACGAAAAGATGTAAACTAGAAAGAAAGAGACACTCCCTATACAGACGAAGGAGAAGAGTCACAGAGCTGCTGAGAGGGGCCAATATATCTGAAATACGAAGGGAGGCACTGGTCAATGAAATTGCAAATATCGAACTTAAGCTGAAGGAATCTTACAAGAGACAAAAATCGCAGGAAGAACTAAAAGCCATAAAGGAAATTGAAAAAAAAATCCAAAATACTTCTTCTCATATGCCAAATCTAAGGAAAAAACAGCATCCAGTATTGGGCCTCTGCTTAGGCAGGATGGGACATACACAGATGACAGCCAAGAAATGAGTGAGATACTAAAGTCCCAATACGACTCAGTGTTCAGCGAGCCGCTGCCCAGACTAAGGGTCGACAATCCAAATGAATTCTTTATGAACGAGACCCAAAATTTGGTCACCTCAAAAATCTCGGATATTATCCTAACTCCACAAGACTTTGAAAAGGCAATAAATGTCATCCCCATCCACTCTCCCCCAGGCCCAGACTCATGGAACTCCGTGCTCATCAAGAACTGCAAGAAGCCTTCAGTATTCTATGGAGAGGGAGCATGGACACAGGGGTCATCCCACACACACTAAAAACAACACACATAGCCCCACTCCACAATGTTGGCAGTAAAGCAATTGCAAAGAACTACAGACCGATAGCACTAACATCTCATATCATAAAAATCTTTGAAAGGGTTCTAAGAAGCAAGATCGACAACCACCTAGATACCCATCAGTTATGCAACCCAGGGCAACACGGGTTTAGAGCAGGTCGCTCCTGCCTGTCCCAGCTACTGGATCACTATGACAAGGTCCTGGATGCTCTTGAGGATAAACAAAATACAGATGTAGTATACACAGACTTTGCAAAAGCTTTCGACAAGTGTGACCATGGCGTAATAGCCCACAAAATGCGTGATAAAGGAATAACAGGAAAAGTTGGTATATGGATCTATAACTTTCTGACACATAGAACACAAAAAGTAATAGTAGGCAGATACGGTGAAAAGCTCTGTTCCAAAAGGCCCAGTACTCGCTCCCATTCTATTCCTCATCCTCATATCTGACATAGACAGAGATGTAAGCTATAGCTCCGTGTCTTCCTTTGCGGTTGACACCCAGATTACCATGACAGTGACCTCCATCGAAGACACCGCAAGACTCGATGCGGACATCAACCAGATCTTCAAATGGGTCACTCAAAACAATATGAAGTTCAATGACGAGAAATTTCAACTACTCAGATATGGAAAACTTGAGGAAATTAAAACTGTATCAGGGTATATGACAAATTCTAACCATACAATAGAGCGAAAAAGTAATGTGAAGGACCTAGGAGTGATAATGTCAGAGGATCTCGCCTTCCAAGACCACAACAATGTATCTACCGCATCTGCTAGGAATGTGATAGGATGGTTAATGAGAACCTTCAGAACTCCGGATGCCAAGCCCATGATGATTCTCTTCAAATCGCTTGTTCTCTCTAGGCTGGAATACTGCTGTACACTAACTGCCCCCTTCAAGGCTGGCGACATTGCTGACCTGGAGAGTGTACAAAGAACTTTCACGGCACACATAAGTACGATAAAGCACCTAAATTACTGGGAACTGTTGAAGTCCCTTTATCAGTATTCTCTGGAACGCAGGCGAGAGAGATACAAGATAATATACACTTGGAAAATCCTAGAGGGATTAGTACCAAACTTGCACACGAAAAATCACTCCCTATGAAAGCAAAAGACTCGGCAGGAGATGCAACATTCCCCCAATGAAAAGCAGAGGTGCCACGAGTACTCTGAGAGATAACACAATAAGTGTCTGGGGCCCAAGACTGTTCAACTGCTTCCCATCATACATAAGCGGGATTACCAATAGAACCTTGTTATATTATATAACAGATCGTCGTTGTTAATGAAGATGAGGTCCAACGTATTTTCTAGTCTTGTAGACTCTAATATTTGCTGGTTTAAGATGAATTTGGTGCAGAGATTTAATAGCTCGTGTGTGTGAATTTTCATCTGAACTGCCTCCTGGTTTTATCTCTGCTAAAATATTATTTGCTTTACTCCTCCATTTTAGGATGTTTGGGGCAGGAGTTGGGAAATTTCCCAGACAGTGGTCAATTTTCAAAAGTTGTTGGGAAGTTGCATGTGGAGGTTTGTATACAACAACAATGACAAGGTTTTGGTTTTCAGTCTTTACCACCAAAACTTCAACTACATAATTTGAGGTGTTTAGTAGTTCTGAGCAAATGAGCGACTCTTTGTGTGTGTGTGTGTGATAGTTGTTTTGAAGGTTCTAGTTATCCAGCCTAAAATTTTCCTTGTAGTTGTGACAGTGACATTGTTGTGGTTCTTAGAGTTCGGATATTCTGACATTTTCAATCCCAGGTTTCTCACGTTCGTCTTACACACTACTTAGTGATTCCAGTTGCTCTTATATTCTGTTCCAGTCTTTATTTCCTCAGTCTTTCCATAACAGAGTAACTAAGGCTTATGCTTATTGAAAATAACGTTGTCATTGGTCCACTGGAACACTGTTTACATCAACTTGGAGGATTGTTGTGTCCTCAGTGTTGTCATTGGTCCACTAGAACACTGTTTACATCAACTTGGAGGATTGTTGTGTCCTCAGTGTTGTCATTGGTCCACTGGAACACTGTTTACATCAACTTGGAGGATTGTTGTGTCCTCAGTGTTGTCATTGGTCCACTGGAACACTGTTTACATCAACTTGGAGGATTGTTGTGTCCTCAGTGTTGTCATTGGTCCACTAGAACACTGTTTACATCAACTTGGAGGATTGTTGTGTCCTCAGTGTTGTCATTGGTCCACTAGAACACTGTTTACATCAACTTGGAGGATTGTTGTGTCCTCAGTGTTGTCATTGGTCCACTGGAACACTGTTTACATCAACTTGGAGGATTGTTGTGTCCTCAGTGTTGTCATTGGTCCACTGGAACACTGTTTACATCAACTTGGAGGATTGTTGTGTCCTCAGTGTTGTCATTGGTCCACTGGAACACTGTTTACATCAACTTGGAGGATTGTTGTGTCCTCAGTGTTGTCATTGGTCCACTAGAACACTGTTTACATCAACTTGGAGGATTGTTGTGTCCTCAGTGTTGTCATGTGGTCCACTAGAACACTGTTTACATCAACTTGGAGGATTGTTGTGTCCTCAGTGTTGTCATGGTCCACTGGAACACTGTTTACATCAACTTGGAGGATTGTTGTGTCCTCAGTGTTGTCATTGGTCCACTGGAACACTGTTTACATCAACTTGGAGGATTGTTGTGTCCTCAGTGTTGTCATTGGTCCACTGGAACACTGTTTACATCAACTTGGAGGATTGTTGTGTCCTCAGTGTTGTCATTGGTCCACTAGAACACTGTTTACATCAACTTGGAGGATTGTTGTGTCCTCAGTGTTGTCACTGTTCCACTAGAACACTGTTTACATCAACTTGGAGGATTGTTGTGTCCTCAGTGTTGTCATTGGTCCACTGGAACACTGTTTACATCAACTTGGAGGATTGTTGTGTCCTCAGTGTTGTCATTGGTCCACTGGAACACTGTTTACATCAACATGGAGGATTGTTGTGTACTCAGTGTTGTCATTGGTCCACTGGAACACTTTTACATCAACTTGGAGGATTGTTGTGTCCTCAGTGTTGTCATAGGTCCACTGGAACACTGTTTACATCAACTTAGAGGATTGTTGTGTCTTCAGTGTTGTCATTGGTTAATTAACTGGAACACTGTTTACATCAACTTGGAGGAATGTTGTGTCTTCAGTGTTGTCATTGGTCCACTGGAACACTGTTTACATCAACTTGGAGGTTTGTTGTGTCCTCAGTGTTGTCATTGGTTCACTGGAACACTGTTTACATCAACTTGGAGGATTGTTGTGTCCTCAGTGTTGTCATTGGTTCACTGGAACACTGTTTACATCACCTTGGAGGATTGTTGTGTCCTCAGTGTTGTCAGTGGTCCACTGGAACACTGTTTACATCAACTTGGAGGATTGTTGTGTCCTCAGTGTTGTCATTGGTCTACTAGAACACTGTTTACATCAACTTGGAGGTTTGTTGTGTCCTCAGTGTTGTCAGTGGTCCACTAGAACACTGTTTACATCAACTTGGAGGATTGTTGTGTCCTCAGTGTTGTCAGTGGTCCACTGGAACACTGTTTACATCAACTTGGAGGATTGTTGTGTCCTCAGTGTTGTCATTGGTCCCCTGGAACACTGTTTACATCAACTTGGAGGATTGTTGTGTCCTCAGTGTTGTCATTGGTTAACTGGAACACTGTTTACATCAACTTGGATGATTGTTGTGTCCTCAGTGTTGTAATTGGTCCACTGGAACACTGTTTACATCAACTTGGAGGATTGTTGTGTCCTCAGTGTTGTCATTGGTCCACTAGAACACTGTTTACATCAACTTGGAGGTTTGTTGTGTCCTCAGTGTTGTCATTGGTCCACTGGAACACTGTTTACATCAACTTGGAGGTTTGTTGTGTCCTCAGTGTTGTCATTGGTCCACTGGAACACTGTTTACATCAACTTGGAGGTTTGTTGTGTCCTCAGTGTTGTCATTGGTCCACTAGAACACTGTTTACATCAACTTGGAGGATTGTTGTGTCCTCAGTGTTGTCAGTGGTCCACTGGAACACTGTTTACATCAACTTGGAGGTTTGTTGTGTCCTCAGTGTTGTCAGTGGTCCACTGGAACACTGTTTACATCAACTTGGAGGATTGTTGTGTCCTCAGTGTTGTCATTGGTCCACTAGAACACTGTTTACATCAACTTGGAGGATTGTTGTGTCCTCAGTGTTGTCAGTGGTCCACTGGAACACTGTTTACATCAACTTGGAGGTTTGTTGTGTCCTCAGTGTTGTCAGTGGTCCACTGGAACACTGTTTACATCAACTTGGAGGATTGTTGTGTCCTCAGTGTTGTCATTGGTCCACTGGAACACTGTTTACATCAACTTGGAGGATTGTTGTGTCCTCAGTGTTGTCATTGGTCCACTAGAACACTGTTTACATCAACTTGGAGGATTGTTGTGTCCTCAGTGTTTTCATTGGTACACTAGAATACTGTTTACATCAACTTGGAGATTGTTGTGTCCTCAGTGTTGTCATTGGTCCACTAGAACACTGTTTACATCAACTTGGAGGATTGTTGTGTCCTCAGTGTTGTCAGTGTCCACTGGAACACTGTTTACATCAACTTGGAGGATTGTTGTGTCCTCAGTGTTGTCAGTGTCCACTGGAACACTGTTTACATTACTTGGAGGATTGTTGTGTCCTCAGTGTTGTCAGTGGTCCACTGGAACACTGTTTACATCTACTTGGAGGATTGTTGTGTCCTCATTGTTGTCATTGACCACTGAACACTGTTTACATCAACTTGGAGGATTGTTGTGTCCTCATTGTTGTCATTGACCACTAGAAACACTGTTTACATCAACTTGGAGGATTGTTGTGTCCTCAGTGTTTTCATGGTCCACTGGAACACTGTTTACATCAACTTGGAGGATTGTTGTGTCCTCAGTGTTGTCATTGGTCCACTGAACACTGTTTACATCAACTTGGAGGTTTGTTGTGTCCTCAGTGTTGTCATTGGTCCACTAGAACACTGTTTACATCAACTTGGAGGTTGTTGTGTCCTCAGTGTTGTCATTGGTCCACTGGAACACTGTTTACATCAACTTGGAGGATTGTTGTGTCCTCAGTGTTGTCATTGGTCCATGAACACTGTTTACATCAACTTGGAGGATTGTTGTGTCCTCAGTGTTGTCATTGGTCCACTGGAACACTGTTTACATCAACTTTGAGGATTGTTGTGTCCTCAGTGTTGTCATTGGTCCACTAGAACACTGTTTACATCAACTTGGAGGTTTGTTGTGTCCTCAGTGTTGACATTGGTTCACTGGAACACTGTTTACATCAACTTGGAGGTTTGTTGTGTCCTCAGTGTTGTCATTGGTTCACTGGAACACTGTTTACATCAACTTGGAGGTTTGTTGTGTCCTCAGTGTTGTCATTGGTCCACTGGGAACACTGTTTACATCAACTTGGAGGTTGTTGTGTCCTCAGTGTTGTCATGGTCCACTGGGAACACTGTTTACATCAACTTGGAGGTTTGTTGTGTCCTCAGTGTTGTCCGTGGTCCACTGGAACACTGTTTACATCAACTTGGAGGATTGTTGTGTCCTCAGTGTTGTCTTGGTCTACTAGAACACTGTTTACATCAACTTGGAGGATTTTGTGTCCTCAGTGTTGTCATTGGCCCTACTGGGAACACTGTTTACATCAACTTGGAAGTTTTTGTGTCCTCAGTGTTGTCAGTGGTCCACTGGAACACTGTTTACATCAACTTGGAGGATTGTTGTGTCCTCAGTGTTGTCAGTGGTCCACTGGAACACTGTTTACATCAACTTGGAGGATTGTTGTGTCGTCAGTGTTGTCAGTGGTCCACTGGAACACTGTTTACATCAACTTGGAGGATTGTTGTGTCCTCAGTGTTGTCATTGGTCCACTGGAACACTGTTTACATCAACTTGGAGGATTGTTTTGTCCTCAGTGTTGTCATTGGTCCACTAGAACACTGTTTACATCAACTTGGAGGATTGTTGTGTCCTCAGTGTTGTCGTTGGTCTACTAGAACACTGTTTACATCAACTTAGAGGATTGTTGTGTCCTCAGTGTTGTCGTTGGTCTACTAGAACACTGTTTACATCAACTTAGAGGATTGTTGTGTCCTCAGTGTTGTCATTGGTCCACTAGAACACTGTTTACATCAACTTGGAGGATTGTTGTGTCCTCAGTGTTGTCAGTGGTCCACTGGAACACTGTTTACATCAACTTGGAGGTTTGTTGTGTCCTCAGTGTTGTCAGTGGTCCACTAGAACACTGTTTACATCAACTTGGAGGTTTGTTGTGTCCTCAGTGTTGTCAGTGGTCCACTAGAACACTGTTTACATCAACTTGGAGGTTGTTGTGTCCTCAGTGTTGTCAGTGGTCCACTGGAACACTGTTTGCATCAACTTGGAGGATTGTTGTGTCCTCAGTGTTGTCATTGGTCCACTGAACACTGTTTACATCAACTTGGAGGATTGCCAAAGTTTGAGGGCAAATTTTATTTGCAGTTATTTTGGTCTTATTGTTAATATTAAAGCTGGTCTTGGACCTTTTTATGAGGTGGTTTTATGAAGTGAGCAGAATGGTCTCGAGACCGAGTAGCGAACGAAGGGTCGAGCCTTCAGTGGGTTTTCTTTTCAGAACCCATGAGGATCTAGCGCATGTTGGAATTCGTTCTATAAGATGTGCGAGGGAACTTGTGTGTATGTTTGTTGGTGGAGGAGGAGGAGGAGGAGGCAGCAGAATGAGGAGGAGGAGGAGGCAGGAGAAAGAGGAGGAGGCAGAAGGAGGAGGAGGAGGCAGCAGGAGAAGGAGGAGGAGACATGAGAAGGAGGCAGCAGGAGGAGGAGGAGGCAGGAGAAGGAGGCAGCAGGAGGAGGAGGCAGCAGGAGGCAGCAGGAGGAGGCAGCAGGAGGAGGTAGCAGGATCAATAGGAGGAGGAGTAGGAGGAGGCAGCAGAAGGAGGCAGCAGGAGGAGGAGGCAGCATGAGGAGGAGGAGGCAGGAAGAAGAGAAGGAAGCAGGAGCAGGAGGAGGCAGCAGGAGCAGGAGGAGGAAGCAGCAGGAGGAAGAGGAGGAGGCACGAGGAGGATAAAAGGCAGGAGGAGGAGGAGGAAGAGGCAGGAGGAGGAGGAGACAGGAGGACGAGGACGAGAAGGAGGAGCCAGGAGGAGGTGGACGACGATGAGGCAGGAGGAGAAGGAGGAGGCAGGACAAGGAGGAGCAGGCAGGAGGAGGAGGAGGAGGCAGGACAAGGAGGAGCAGGCAGGAGGAGGAGTAGGAGGCAGGACAAGGAGGAGCAGGCAGGAGGAGGAGGAGGAGGCAAGAAGAGGAGGAGGAAAAGGAGGAAGAGGCAGGGGGAGGAAGAGGACGAGAAGGAGGAAGCAGGAGGAGGAGGAGGCAGGAGGAGGGGAAGGAGGAGGAGGCAGGAAGAGGAGGAAGAGGCAGGACAAGGAGGAGGCGGTAGAAGAGGAGGAGGAAAAGGAGGAAGCGGCAGGAGGATGCAGTAGGAGAAGGTGGAAGATTAGAAGGAAGAAGAGGAGGAGGCAGCAGGAGGAGGAAGCGGCTGGAGGAGGAGGAGGAGCCAACAAGAGAAGAAGGAGGCAGGAGGAGGAGAAGGCAGGAGGAGGAGGAGGAGGAGGAAGCAGCAGAAGAAGGAGGCAGGAGGAGAAGGAGGAAGCAGCAAAAGGAGGAGGCAGGAGAAGAAGGCAAGAGGAGGAGGAGGAGGAGGCAGCAGAAGGAGGAGGTAGGAGAAGGCAGGAGGAGGAGGAGGAGGAGGTAGGAGGAAGAGGAGGAGGAGAGAGGAGGAGGTAGCAGGAGGAGGAGGAGGTAGGAAAAGGCAGGAGGATGAGGAGGAAGATGAGGAGGTAGGAGAAGGCAGAAGCAGGAGGAGGAGGTAGGAGGAGGAGGAGGAGGAGGATGAGGAGGTAGGAGAAGGCAGAAGCAGGAGGAGGAGGAGGAGGAGGAGGAGGAGGAGGCAGGAGGAGGAGGAGGAGGAGGAGGTAGGAGGAGGCAGGAGAAGGAGGAGGAGGAGGAGGAGGAGGAGGAGGTAGGAGGAGACAGGAGGAGGAGGAGGAGGAGGAGGAGGTAGGAGGAGACAGGAGGAGGAGGAGGAGGAGGAGGCAGGAGGAGGAGGAGGAGGAGGTAGGAGGAGACAGGAGAAGGAGGAGGAGGAGGAGGTAGTAGGAGGCAGGAGGAGGAGGAGGAGGAGGAGGAGGTAGGAGGAGACAGGAGGAGGAGGAGGATGAGGAGGTAGGAGGAGGCAGGAGAAGGAGGAGGAGGAGGAGGTAGGAGGAGGCAGGAGGAGGAGGAGGAGGAGGAGGAGGAGGAGGTAGGAGGAGACAGGAGAAGGAGGAGGAGGAGAGGATGAGGAGGCAGGAGGAGGAGGTAGGAGGAGACAGGAGAAGGAGGAGGAGGAGGAGGTAGTAGGAGGCAGAAGGAGGAGGAGGAGGAGGAGGAGGAGGAGGAGGAGGAGGAGGAGGCAGGAGGAGGAGGAGAAGGAGGAGGATGAGGAGGCAGGAGGAGGAGGAGGAGGAGGTAGGAGGAGACAGGAGAAGGAGGAGGAGGAGGAGGTAGTAGGAGGCAGGAGGAGGAGGAGGAGGAGGAGGAGGAGGAGGAGGTAGGAGGAGACAGGAGGAGGAGGAGGATGAGGAGGTAGGAGGAGGCAGGAGAAGGAGGAGGAGGAGGAGGAGGAGGAGGTAGGAGGAGGCAGGAGGAGGAGGAGAGGAGGAGGAGGCAGGAGGAGGAGAAGGAGGAGGTAGGAGGAGACAGGAGAAGGAGGAGGAGGAGGAGGATGAGGAGGCAGGAGGAGGAGGAGGAGGAGGTAGGAGGAGACAGGAGAAGGAGGAGGAGGAGGAGGTAGTAGGAGGCAGGAGGAGGAGGAGGAGGAGGAGGAGGAGAAGGAGGAGGTAGGAGGAGACAGGAGGAGGAGGAGGATGAGGAGGTAGGAGGAGGCAGGAGAAGGAGGAGGAGGAGGAGGAGGTAGGAGGAGGCAGGAGGAGGAGGAGGAGGAGGAGGAGGAGGCAGGAGGAGGAGGAGGAGGAGGAGGCAGGAGGAGGAGGAGGAGGAGGAGGAGGCAGGAGCAGTTATTGATCTTCTGGTAGTAATGGCGGACGGGGGAAGTGGGGGGCCAGACTTGAGTTGAAAGTGTCCGGGCATATTCCCTTATTGCTGTCTATCCTGCCCATCTAGCCATGTTCTAATGTCTGCAGAGGTGAGTGCCCACCCTTGGCACTGCCGTGCCCAAACCTCAGCCGTGTACGTGCCGGGTTTGCCGTGTAGAAAGCCCGGCAAGTGGGTTGGTTTGAGTCGTTCAGGGGGTTGTGGGAGAGAGAGAGTGAGAGAGTGAGAGAGATAGAGAGAGGCTATAGACAGCACTCCTGCTGCTGTTCCTGTTGCCGGTAGACCGTCTACTCTCGCGCTGTCTACTGGTCTACCATCATGTGAAGTGTGGGTGGTGGTGGTGGTAGCAGGCGATGGTGGTAGTCATGTGATTGTGGTGGGGGTAGTGACTACAACCATCCCACCCCCGTGATATAACCTCCCCAACTACCATCCAGAGGACCCTTGCCGGGGAGATAGAACCCTTGCCGGGGAGATATAACCCTTGTCGGGGTGTGTGTGTCTCTCTCTCTGTGTCATATCTACCATCAACCAGCTATCTATCTCAATAAACTGCAGTTGAAATTGCTAGTTATGAAGAGTCCATTGCTTGATACCCAGGACAGTGCCCGCGTTCAGTGCCAGGTATAGTCGGGTCTTTAAAGTGCTAAAAACGAATGTCTATTGTGCATTGGATGATAGATTGTTTCAGTTTGCAAGCGGTGATGATAGATAGTGGGGAAATTGATGAGTTAAAAGCAGCCCAGTGGAGGGTCTGTAGCCCCGACCAAGTGACCTTGTCTCACCTTAAGCTGTAACAACTGACCCGGTCCGGGACCGTCTAACCCCATTCCCAAAACTTTTTTTTTCCAAACCCCTTAATTTACCCTCCTCTAAATTATTTTTTTTTCCATTCATGCTTTTTTTTCTTTTTTACCCATTTGCAATATTCGCTAGGGTCTAGTGGCCAAATTATAATTAATTTATTTTTATAAAATTCGTAGATATTTTTCAAAATTTGACACCAAAAAATTAATGAGAATGTAAGCCTTGACGTTACCTGGATTTTTTTTTTGTATATTGGAATCCTTTAAGGCGCTCAAAAACAGGCGCTGATCAGACCAAATTTAATTGTAATTTTCAATTCTATTTCAGAATAGACTATACCCATCTAAAGGCCTACAGTTCTATCAAAATTCGAATTAGATCCGCCCAGTTAGCATGCCTATGTCACAGAGGCATGGCCCAGGCTGACACTGACCCTGCAAACTTGTTGGATGAGATTTATACCTCCTTGCTCATTCCTCTACTCAATGAACTTCAACAAATCAGAAGTCCAACGCGTGAATCAGTCACATTGAACGTTAGTACTGCTGCCCCTGTGTGTTGTGTCTGGAGATAGCCAGGGAGGCTGTCAGAGGGGGAGATGAGCGCTCTCTACCCTGTGTGCTGTGTCTGGAGATAGCCAGGGAGGCTGTGAGAGAGGGAGATGAGCGCTCTCTACCCTGTGTGTTCTGTCTGGAGATAGCCAGGGAGGCTGTCAGAGAGGGAGATGAGCGCTCTCTACCCTGTGTGTTCTGTCTGGAGATAGCCAGGGAGGCTGTCAGAGAGGGAGATGAGCGCTCTCTCTACCCTGTGTGTTCTGTCTGGAGATAGCCAGGGAGGCTGTCAGAGGGGGAGATGAGCTCTCTCTCTCTACCCTGTGTGTTCTGTCTGGAGATAGCCAGGGAGGCTGAGATGTACTCTCCCTCTTTCACAGTCAACACAATTCTTTCTCCTCTGATTGTACTATAGTGCTTTTAAGCTAAGACTTCAGACGTCCTCATCATAAGTCTAAGATCTAACCTAAGACTTGAGGCATCCTAACTATCTAAATCTAAGATTTAACCTTAAGGCTTCTTGACAATCTAAATCTAAGATGTAACCTACTTTAAGGCTTGAAGTATCCTCATAAGGCTAAGTTCTAAACTTAAGGCTCCACAACTTAAGGTTCTCACAATCTAATTCTAAGTTCTAACCTACTTTAATTCTAGAGGCATCCTCACTGTAAAAGGCTAAGTTCTAAACTTAAGGCTACAGACGTTCTCACAATCTAAATCTAAGATCTAACCTACTTTAAGACTTCAGTCTTAGCTAGCACATAAATCTAGGGCATCGGAGCACGTAGGGCAGGACCAGTTACCATGCCCTGAGCATCCAATGTCCAACATTTCCTTACTTTTTAAGGCCTGGCTTGCCTTGACTAAGGTAGGAATTTCTTCAGTAACGTTCGTTTACCTATTGGTTTTGCCTCTAAGATCTCTTACCTATCGCTTCTGCATTCTATATGAAGGTAAAGGCGGCCAAAATGCATACATTGCCACCCTTTCCAATGTCCATTTGCCTTCTCGATGCCTTTTTTAATGTCTTTTTCGAACATTGCTGTGCATCTAGGAGTCTATCACCCATCTCGTAGATCTACTTCTCTCTCCCTTAGTGCCTATTGACGTAGGATCTTGTAGAATTCCTTGAACTAATCGTAGGCTGGAATAACTTTCGTTAACCAGCTCAAAAAACGTAGATTAGCATTGTATTTTGGATTCTGACTGCTGAAACTTTAATAGTGTAAAGTTATAGGGATCGAAGCACGTCAGTACAACGCATAATGACGATAACGACATCTTGTATGGCGGTTGTATCTTGTATGATTGTGTATGATTGTATATAAAAGTATTCTTCTTCCTCCCTGCATGGTATATCAGTACATTATAGTCATAGAAATGTTGTGTTATTCAACGCAATGCTGTATTATACAACACTACATTGTATTATACAACACCCCACTAGAATATACAAGAATGAAGTATGTCATACAACAAACATTGTACACTACTATACAATACTCTATTAACCAATACTTCAGTATTGTATTATGCTAAATTTTAATTCTGAATTATACAATTTATTTCATAGTAAACTACACTGTATCACATAATAATATATTGAATTATACAGCACAATGTATCATACAGCACAATGTATCATACAACACAATATGTAATGCAACACTGCATTATATAACACAATATACCATGCAACACTGCATCATACAAGGCACTGTATTATACAACATGCTATGTCACATTGTATTATACAACATGCTATGTTACACTGTATCCTACAACAACACACTGTATCATACAACAACACACTGTATCATACAACAACACATTGTATCATTCCAAAACTCTGTATCATACAACAATTTACTGTATTACAACAAACTGTATTATACAACATCCCTGCATACAACAACACATGGTATTATACAATACACTTCATCATACAGCAACACACTCTATCGCACAAAAATATAAAATACAACACGCTGCATTATAATACAATTCACTGTATCATACAACAACACACAGTATTATTCAACTACATTCTATCATACAACAATACACTGTATCATACAACAACTCTGTATCATTCAACAACACACTATATTATACAACAACACTGTGTCATACAACACACTGTATAATACAACAACACACTGTATCATACAACACGCTGTATAATACAGCAACACACTGTATTATACAACAACACACTGTATCATACAACACACTGTATAATACAACAACACATTGTATAATGCAGCAACACAGTGTATCATACAACAGCACACTGTATTATACAACAACACTCTGTATCATACAACACACTGTATTATACAACAACATTGTATTATATAACAACACTGTATTATACAACAACACTGTATTATACAACAACACTGTATTATACAACAACACTGTATTATACAACAACACACTGTATCATACAACAACACTGTATCATTTAAAGACAAAATGTATCATACAATATACTGTATCACACTATAACACTTTGTGTCATACAGTAAAAATCTCTGACATACAACAACACTCTGTATTATACAACAACACACTGTATTATACAACAACACACTGTATTTTACAACTACACACAGTATTATACAACAACACTGTATCATACAATAACTCATTGTATCATATAACAACACGCTGTATTATACAACAAAATACTGTATCATGCAACATCACACTGCATCATACAGCAAAACGCTGTATAATACAACAATAACACAGTGTATTATACAGCAACATACTGTAATATAGAACATAATTTATCAAGTAATAACAAAATGAATCATACAATAAATTGTTTTATATAACAACACTGTATTATACAATACACTGTATCATACAACACCACACTGTATTATACAATACACTGTGTCATACAACACCACACTGTATTATCCAAGAACAACACACTGTATCATACTACAAACTACTATACAACCACATACTGTATTATAAGTAACATACTGTATTATGCTACAATACACAAGATCATACAAGAACACAGAATATCATACAATAACACACTGTAACATACATCAGCATTGTATCATACAACAACACATTTTATAATACAAAAACACACTGTATCATACAACTCACTGTATCAAAAAATTAAACATTGTATCATGAAACAACTCACTGAATAATACAACAAGACTGCATCATACAACTACACACTGTATTACACACATACGTTGAATCATACAACACACTGCATCATACAACACTGTATCATACATCATTCTGTATCATACAATACTCTGTATCATACAACACTGTATCATACAACTCACTATGTCATACAACAACAACAGTGTATCATACAACAACACATTATCATACAACCAACTACAACAAAATACAACACCCCACTCCAACGACAATACACTAATACAACACTATACAGTGAAGCATGTACTTACCTAAACTTTCTTGGGTGGTTGAGTTGCAGCTCCTGGGCCACACTGGCATGTTCCATTCTAAATTTATTATGTATTCTGTATGTTGCTGTATATTCATCTATTTGCCTGAAATCTCCCGTTTTTTGTACTTTGTATTTTCTGTATATTTTGTGTATTTCTTGTATTTTTCTGTATTTCCAGTAATTCCATGTATTCTGTGCTGCTCTCTACTGTATTCTCTAGTGATTTCTTGTATTATAACTATCTTGTATTTTCATGTATTCTCTGTATACATATATATATGTATTTTTCTGTATTTTTCTGTTGTATTTTCAGGTGTATTTCCATTTTTTAATTACAATACCAGAAATGTCCCAACTTTTCACCCTCTTTTAACCACCTTTTCACCCTCTTTTAACCACCTTTTTACCTTCTTTTAGCCATCTTTTCACCCTCTTTTAACCACCTCTTTACCTTCTTTTAGCCATCTTTTCACCCTCTTTTAACCACCTCTTTACCTTCTTTTCGCCATCTTTTCACCCTCTTTTCGTCATTTTCGCACCTTTTTACCATCTTTTCGACCCTTTTCGCCACCTTTTCAATAAATTTTCAACCCTTTCGCCACCTTTTCACCCTCTTTTCGCCACCTTTTCACCCTCTTTTCGCCACCTTTTCACCCTCTTTTCGCCACCTTTTCACCCTCTTTTCGCCACCTTTTCACCCTCTTTTCGCCACCTTTTCACCCTCTTTTCGCCACCTTTCACCCTTTGCACCTTTTTACCCTCTTTTCGCCACCTTTTCACCCTCTTTTCGCCACCTTTTCACCCTCTTTTCGCCACCTTTTCACCCTCTTTTCGCCACCTTTTCACCCTCTTTTCGCCACATTTTCACCCTCTTTTCGCCACCTTTTCACCCTCTTTTCGCCACCTTTTCACCCTCTTTTCGCCACATTTTCACCCTCTTTTCGCCACCTTTTCACCCTCTTTTCGCCACCTTTTCACCCTCTTTTCGCCACATTTTCACCCTCTTTTCGCCACATTTTCACCCATTTTCAACACCTCTTCCCCACTTTCCTGATTTTTATTAATGAAAAAGTCATACTTATTTTTTTCCTATTACCATAAGTAAAATGTACTTCCTCTTCTTACATTGGTGGACACAGGCCTATTTTAGGCCTATTTTCCCAGGCCTATTCAAAAGTTTTGGTTCTTAGGGAGAAAGCCTGTGAGGAGTGTCATTAAAAGTGCCAATAAGAGTGCCTATTCTAGCACGAATTTTAATTAAGTGGGATTTTTGGGGACTTTTCTAACCCACTTAGATGTTTAAAATGTTGATTATTATTATTATTATTATTATTATTATTATTATTATTATTATTATTATTATTATTATTATTATTATTATTTTATCATTATTATTATTATTATTATTAGTATTATTATTATTATTATTATTATTATTATTATTATTATTATTATTATTATTATTATTATTTTATTATTATTATTATCATTATTATTATTATTATTATTTTATTATTATTATTATTATTATTATTATTATTATTATTATTTTATTATTATTATTATTAATATAGTTATTTTATTATTATTATTATTTTATTATTATTATTCTTATTTTATTATTATTATTGTTATTATTATTATTATTATTATTATTATTATTATTTTATTTTTATTATTATAATTATTTTATTATTATTATTATCATTTTATTATTATTATTATTATTATTAATATTATTATTTAGTGATACACTTGAACATACAGCACATTCACACACACACACACACACACACACACACACACACACACACACACACACACACACACAGCACAGAAGCCAGGAGCTGTGAATCGACTCCTGCAACCACAACTAGGTGAGTACACACACACACATACATACACACACACATACACACACACATATGCACACACACATACATACACACAGACATGATAACGACATACAAAATACTGCGGGGAATCGACAAGGTAGACAGTGATAGGATGTTCCAGAGAGGGAACACAGAAACAAGGTTACACAACTGGAAGCTGAAGACTCAGATGAGTCAAAGGGATGTTAGGAAGCATTTCTTCAGCCACAGAGTAGTCAGGAAATGGAATAGTCTAGAGAAAGACATAGTGGAGGCAGGAACCATACATAGTTTTAAGACGAGGTATGATAAAGCTCATGGAGCAGGGAGAGCAGATACCCAGTAGCGGGCAGCGCAGAGGCGGGGCCAGGAGCTGAGTCTCGACCCCTGCAACCACATTTAGGTGAGTACAATTAGGTGAGTACACAAATACACGGTTAAAGGGCCCGGGTTCAATTCCCGGCGTGGCCAAAACATTTCGAAGTGTTTCGTTACACATACACACACACACACACACACACACACACACACACACACACACATACATACAACAGGCCTAGTGTCTAATCGACATGTGCCTAGGACAAAATGGTAAGTAACACACATACACACACACACACATACACACATACACACACACATACAGACACACACATATGCACACACACACACACACATATACACACACACGCACACACACACACATACACGCACATACAAACACACACCCACAAACACATACACATACAAACACACACTCACAAACACACACAAATACACGGTTAAAGAATTCCCCAAAATACCAGAGAGTGTACCTTGACCACGACAGAAAACAAAAAGAATGGAAACAACTGAGATAGTAAAAAGGCACCAGAGGCAGGAAGTTGAGACAGATCAGGTACCGACAGACAGAGAAGCTCAGCTTCGGGAGAACAACAAAAAGAACTGCCCACAGAACCACCCACAACATTCCCTCTACCCCTACCAACAAACACCAATCAAACAAAATAACCAGAAACAATACACACCCAGACTCCTCCCCCCCCCAGCACTAATACCACCACAACACCAGCCTACCATAATATCCAGCCCTGTCTACCACACCCTCAGCTTGAACCAACCCCTCCTACCCCCCTGAATACAGTTATTAAAGGGAAGCTGAAAGTATGGTATACCAATACAGATGAAATAACAAATAAGAGTGATGAGTGGCAGGAAAGAATCACTGAGGCATCCCCAAACATCATAGTACTCACAGAAACAAAGATCACAGGGGTGATAACAGATGTGATCTTCTTATCTGGATAACAGATCCTGAGGAAAGACAGAAGGATCAGATGGGGAGGAGTTGCACTGCTCATCAAAAACTAATGGACTTTTGAGAAGGGAAGACCAGCAGTGAGAAGCCAAAGCTAAGTGTGCAAGAGCATGGAAAAAGTATAGAAGGCAAAGGACCCAAGAAAACAAGAAGATGAGCTAAAGAGCCAGAAATAAATATGCATGAATAAGGAGGGAGGCCCAGTGGCAATACGGAAATGACACAACATCAAATGCCAAATCTAACCCAAAGTTGTTATACAGCCACATCAGGAGGAAAACAACAATCAAGGACCAAGTAATCAGGCTGAGGAAAGAAGGAGGGGAGATCACAGGGAGCGACGAGGAAGTATGTGAGGAGCTCAGCTTACGACTGAGGAAGGTATTCACAGTGGAGACAGAGAGGCTTCCAGCAAACCGAGGTGGTAGGGTGCACCAGCAAGTGCTGGACACACTGCACACAACCGAAGATTTTGGTGAAGAAACTGTTGGGTGGCCTAGATACTTCGAAGGCGGTGGGTCCAGATAATATCTTTCCTTGGGTCCTGAGAGAGGAGCAGAGGCACTGTGTGTGCCTCTAACAACAATCTTCAATAAATCTATCGAAACAGTTCAACTACCCGAGGTGTGGAAGACAGCAAATGTAGTCCCAATATTTAAGAAAGGAGACAGACAGGCTGGACTAAATTTCAGACCACTGTCAATGACGTGTATAGTATGCAAAGTTAAGGAGATTATCAGGAGAAGAGTGTTGGAGCAACTGAAAAGGAATGAACTTATTCAAGATAACCAGCATGATTTCAGTGAGGGGAAATCCTGTATCACAAATCTACTGGAGTTCTAGAGACTGGTAGGCAGACTGCCTCTTCTTGGACTGCAAGATGACTATAGACAGTACCACACAAGATACTGGTTGAAAAGCTAGGAGAGGAGGCAGGAATAGCAAGGAAAGTACTGCAATGGATCAGGGAATACCTGACAGGAAGGAAACAACGTGTGTTGGTACGAGATGAAGTGTCTTAGTAGATGCATGTGTCGAGTGGGGTTCCACAGGGGTCAGTCCTAGGTCCGGTGCTGTTTTTTGTATGTGTGAAAGAAATAGCGGAAGGGTGTCCCTGTTTGCAGACAATATAAAGCTAATGAGGAGAACACAAGCGGACGAGGATCAGGTAGGCCTTCAAGGGTATCTTGACAGGCTTCAAGCCTGGTCTGGCTAATGGCTCCTGGAGTTTACTCCAGCAAGTGCAAAGTTATGAAGTTTGGGAAACGACAAAAAATGACGGCAGACGGAGTACAACCTAAGAAGTAGACAGCTGCAAAACTCTCTCAAAGAAAAGGATCTTGGGGTGAGCATCATAAACAGCACATCTCCTGAGGCGCACATTAACCAAATAACTGCTGCAGCATATGGGCGCCTCGCAAACCTGTGAATAGTATTTCGACAACTCAGTAAGGAGTCATTCACAACACTGTACACCGTGTACGTCAGGCCCATACTGGAGTATGCAGCACCAGTATGGAACCCACACTTGGTCAAATACATCAAGAAATTAGAGAAAGTGCAAAGGTTTGCAACAAGACTAATCCCAGAGCTGAGGGGTTTGTCCTACGAGGAGAGGTTAAGGGAAATCGACCTGACGACACTGGAGGACAGGAGAGATAGACACAGTTGGAAGTTGAAGACTCAAATGAATCACAGGGATGTTAGGAAGTATTTCTTCAGTCACAGAGTGGTCAGGAAGTGGAACAGTTTTGGAAGCGATGTAGTGGAGGCAGGATCCATTCATGGTTTTAAGAAGAGGTATGATAACGTTCATGGCGCAGGGAGAGTGACCCAGTAGCGGCCAGTGAAGAGGCGTGGTCAGGAGCTATGAATCGACTCCTGCAACCACAAATAGGTGAGTACACACTCAGGAATGATAACAAATGACATCTTTCCAACTGGATATCAGATCCTGAGGAAAGACAGAGGGAACAGAGGGGGTGGAGGAGTGGCACTGCTCATCAAAAACCGATGGGATTTTGATGAACTGGAGAGAGGAGACAGAGGAGAAGCAAGAGGTTAAATAATAGGAACACTTCAGTCTGGAGGTCCCAAGGTGGTAATTGCAGTGATGTATAACCCACCACAGAACAGCAGGAGGCCAAGGCAAGAGTATGATGAGAGTAACAGAGCGATGGTTGACACACTGGCTGAAGTAGCCAGAAGGACTCATGTGGACAGGGCAAAGCTACTGGTTGTGGGTGACTTCAATCACAAAGAAATTGACTGGGAGAACCTGGAGCCACATGGGGGCCCAGAAACGTGGAGGGCTAAGATGATGGAGGTGGTACTGGAAAACCTCATGTACCAACACGAAAGAGACACTACCAGAGAGAGGGCAGAGGATGAACCAGCGAGACTGGACCTAGTATTCGCCTTGAGCAGTGCAGATTTGAAAGACCCCCACTAAGCTAGTGATCACGTGGTTCCATGCTTCAAATACATGTTAGAGTTACAAGTGGAGAGAGAGGCATGAAGGACAAGAAGAATGAAACCAAACTACAAGAGAGGTGACTACACAGGCATGAGGAATTTCCTGCACGAAGTCCAGTGGGACAGAGACCTGGCAGGGAAAACAGTAAATGAGATGATGGAATATGTGACAACATTATGCAAGGAAACTGAGGAGAGGTTTGTACCCAAGGGTAACAGGAATAACAAGAAAGCCAGGATGAGCCCATGGTTCACCCAAAGATGTAGAGAGGTCAAAACCAAGTGTACTAGAGAATGGAAGAAGTATAGAATGCAAAGGACCCAGGAGAACAAGGAGAGTAGTCGAAGAGCAAGAAATGAATATGCACAGGTAAGGAGGGATGCCCAACGACAATAAGAAAATGACACAGCAGTGAAAGCCAAGTCTGACCCAAAGCTTTTGTACAGTCACATCATGGAGAAAACAGCAGTCAAAGACCACGTAATTAGGATGAGAAAGGAAGGAGGGGAGTTGAAAAGAAAAGACCTTGAAGTTTACTAGGAGCTCAATACGAGATTCAAAGAAGTATTCACAGTGGAGACAGAAAGGACTCCTGAAACACGAAGTGGTGGGGTACACCACTGACTGCTAGACACAATACATACAGCCGAGAAAGAAGTGAAAAAGGTTGCTAAGCGAAGTAGATACCTCAAAGGCGATGGGACCGGACAGTATCTCTCCATGGGTCCTGAGAGAGGGAGCAAAGGCACTTTGTGTGCCACTAACAACAATCTTCAACACATCTATCGAAACAGGCCGACTATCTGAGGTATGAAAGACAGCAAATGTAGTCCCAATTATTAAAAAAGGAGACAGACAAGGCACGCAGCATTAAACTATAGACCAGTGTCACTGACATGCATAGTATACAAAGTCATGGAGAAGATTATCAGAAGAGTGATGGAGCACCTAGAAAGGAATGAGCCTATACACAACAACCAGCACGGCTTCAAGGATGGGAAATCCTGTGTCACAAACCTCCTGGAGATCTACGACAAGGTGACAGCAGTAAGACAAGGGAGAGAGAGAGAGAGAGAGGAGGGTGGGTAGATTGCATTTTCTTGAACTGTAAGAAGGCTTTTGACACAGTTCCACACAAGAGATTAGTGCAAAAGCTGGAGGACCAGGCAGGTATAACAGGAAAAGAACTGTAATGGATCAGGGAATACCTGTCAGGAAGACAACAGCGAGTCATGGTACGTAGCGAGGTGTCAGAGTGGGAGCCTGTAACGAGCGGGGTTCCATAGGGGTCAGTCTTAGGACCGGTGCTGTTTCTGGTATTTGTGAACGACAAGACGGAAGGAATAGACTCCGAAGTGTCCCTGTTTAAAGATGATGTGAAGTTGATGAGAAGAATCCAATTGGACGAGGACCAGGCAGAACTACAAAGGAATCTGGACAGGCTGAAGGCCTGGTCCAGAAACTAGCTCCTGGAGTTCAACCTCACCAAGTGCAAAGTCATGAAGATTGGGGAAGGGCAAAGAAGATCACAGACAGAGTACAGTCTAGGGGGCCAGAGACTACAAACCTCACTCAAGAAGAAGGATTTTGGGGTGAGTATAACACCGGGAACATCTCCTGAGGCGCATATCAACCAAATAACTGCTGCAGTATACGGGCGCCTAGCAAACATAAGAACAGCATTCCGACATCTTAATAAGGAATCGTTCAGCACACTGTACACTGGGTACGTTAGGCCCATATTGGAGTATGCAGCACCAGTTTGGAACCTACACCTAGCCAAGCACGTAAGGAAACTAGATAAAGTGCAAAGGTTTGCAACAAAACTAGTCCCGGAGCTAAGGGGTATGTCCTAGGAGGAGAGATTAAGGGAAATCGACCTGACGACACTGGAAGACAGGAGAGATAGGGAGGATATGATAACGACATAAAATACTGAGAGGAATCGACAAAGTGCACAGAGACAGGATATTCCAGAGATGGGACACAGCAACAAGGGGTCACAGTTGGAAGTTGAAGACTCAGATGAATCACAGGGATGTTAGGAAGTATTTCTTCAGTCACAGAGTTGTCAGGAAGTGGAATAGTCTGGGAAGTGATGTAGTGGAGGCAGGATCCATACAAAGCTTTAAGAAGAGGTATGATAAAGCTCATGGAGCAGGAAGAGTGACCTAGTAGCGACCAGTGAAGAGGCAGGGCCAGGAGCTGTGACTCGACCCCTGCAACAACAACTAGGTGAGTACACACACACACACACACACACTGACTACCTTCTATCATGACTGGGGTACTGACCACCTTCTATCATGACTGAGGTACTGACTACCTTCTGTCATGACTGAGGTACTGGCCACCTTCTATCATGACTGAGGTACTGACTACCTTATATCATGACTGAGGTACTGACCACCTTCTATCATGACTGAGGTACTGACCACCTTCTATCATGACTGAGGTACTGACCACCTTCTATCATGACTGAGGTACTGACCACCTTCTATCATGACTGAGGTACTGACCACCTTCTATCATGACTGAGGTACTGACTACCTTCTATCATGACTGAGGTACTGACCACCTTCTATCATGACTGAGGTACTGACAACCTATCATGACTGAGGTACTGACTACCTTCTATCATGACTAAGGTACTGACTACCTTCTATCATGACTGAGGTACTGACCACCTTCTATCATGACTGAGGTACTGACCACCTTCTATCATGACTGAGGTACTGACCACCTTCTATCATGACTGAGGTACTTACCACCTTCTATCATGACTGAGGTACTGACCACCTTCTATCATGACTGAGGTACTGACCACCTTCTATCATGACTGAGGTACTGACCACCTTCTATCATGACTGAGGTACTGACCACCTTTTATCATGACTGAGGTACTGACCACCTTCTATCATGACTGAGGTACTGACCACCTTCTATCATGACTGAGGTACTGACCACCTTCTATCATGACTGAGGTACTGACCACCTTCTATCATGACTGAGGTACTGACCACCTTCTATCATGACTGAGGTACTGACCACCTTCTATCATGACTGAGGTACTGACCACCTTCTATCATGACTGAGGTACTGACCACCTTCTATCATGACTGAGGTACTGACCACCTTCTATCATGACTGAGGTACTGACTACCTTCTATCATGACTGAGGGACTGACCACCTTTTATCATGACTGAGGTACTGACCACCTTCTGTCAATACTAACACCTACCAGTGTTAATGTTATCACTAACAACAATGTTATTACTAACAATGTTATCATTAACAATGTTTTCACTAACACAATGTTATCTTAACAGGGGAAGGGGAAGCGCCCGTATAAAGTATGGGACAGCGGGAGGCAAGTTCGGAAAGGTCTGGTAGTGGCCAGCTTCAACGAACTTATAGAGAAAGGTAAGTGAAAGTCAGAGAAAGTTAATTGAAAGTCAGAGAAAGGTTAGTGAAAGTCTGAGAAAGTTAAGTCAGATAAAATTAGGTGAAAGTCAGAGAAAATTAAGTGAAAGTCAGAGAAAGTTAAGAGAAAGTCAGAGAAAGTTAAGTGAAAGTCAGATAAAGTTATGTGAAAGTCAGAGAGATGTAGGTGAAAGTCAGAGAAAGGTATGTGAAAGTCAGGGAAAAGTAAGTGAAATTCAGAGAAAGATTAGTGAAAATCAGCACAACCTAAATGGAAGTCAGAGAAAGTGAGGGGAGGGGAAGGAAAAGATAAAGAATGTTTAGTGAAAGACATAAAAGTAGATGAAAGTGATAGTTGAATAAAAATAAGAGAAAATGAGAGGAAGGTAAGTGAAAGTCAGAGAAAGTTAGGTATAAGTTATGTGAAAGTAAGAAATTTAAATAAAAGTGAGAGAAAGGTAAGTGAAAGTCTGATAAAATTAGGTGAAAATGAGAGGAAGTTAGAGAAAGGAAGATAAAACCAAGAGAAATTTAGACGAAATTGAGAGAAAGTTAGGTGATCATGATAGAAACTTAGGTGAAATTTAGGAAAATGTAGATGAAAGTGAAAGAAAATTAGAGAATGTTAGGTGAAAGGAAAATAAAGGTAGGTGAAAATGAGAGAAACTTAGGGGAAAGTGAGATAAATGTAAATGAAAGTGAGAAAAAGTTTAATGAAAGTGAGAGAAAGTTTAGTGAAAATGATAGATGAAACTGAGAAAGTTTAGTGAAAGTGATAAATAAAAGTGAGAGATGAAAGTGAAAGTTTAGTGAAAGTGATTGATAAAAGTGAGAGATGAAAGTGAAAGTTTAGTGAAACTGAGAGACAGTTTAGTGAAAGTGATAGATGAAACTGGGAGAAAGTTTAGTGAAAGTGATAGAAAGTTTAGTGAAAATGATAGATGAAAATGAGAAAAAGTTTAGTGAAAGTGATAGATAAAAGTGAGAGATGAAAGTGAAAGTTTAGTGAAAGTGAGAGAAAGTTTAGTGAAACTGAGAGAAAGTTTAGTGAAACTGAGAGACAGTTTAATGAAAGTGAGCATCGGCGACACGTTTCGCCCATTTTGTTTGGGGCGGTTGTCCTCCCTGTGCCCCTGAATATAATACCCGTGGCACCATATTTCAGCGCCACGATAATTTAACTGTACTTACGGGAAGCCGGTAACTGACTTAGTAACTGGCTCTCACCTAACGGTCGTGAGATGAGAGCCGGTAACTGACTCAAGTTGGGTTGTAGGTTTCCAACTCTCTTGGGATCTAAAAAAATAAAAATCAATTTTACTGAAATTTTCTGGAAAATTTTGACTCGTTTTCTATTAAAAAAATTAGTATTCCCTTAATCTTTCATCTTCCAGATTTAATCATAAATTCTGGCAACGTGATTCACAATGATATATTACATAAGATAATTGATTTGGGTTACATTTGGTTGTACATGCAGAAAGTTCATGGCTATGCAAAGCATATCAGGCAAACTTAAACTTAAGACTTCAATGACAATAATATTTCCTTATATATATAAGAACATTGAAGATATACAGCCAACAAATTTAGGCATCGCAAACACAACAAACAAGCAGACAGTTATTTATTGAAAGTTGAATTATGGTTACAAATAGTGAGAATAAGAATATATATAGTTTTTAACATATTTGTGGATGAACAAATTATTTAGCATATTTACCACATTTGTTAATATGTTTAACATATTTACCACGTTTAATATATTTAGGGAAAGAAGGTGTTTTTTTTACAGTAGATTTGAAGTTACTGGTAGACAGAGAGGCTCTGGAATTATCAGGTACATAGATAGGCTTTGGAATTATCAGGTAGACAGAGAGGCTCTGGAATTATCAGGTAGACAGAGAGGCTCTGGAATTATCAGGTAGATAGATAGGCTCTGGAATTATCAGGTAGACAGAGAGGCTCTGGAATTATCAGGTAGATAGATAGGCTCTGGAATTATCAGGTAGACAGAGAGGCTTTGGAATTATCAGGTAGACAGAGAGGCTCTGGAATTATCAGGTAGATAGATAGGCTCTGGAATTACCAGGTAGACAGAGAGGCTTTGGAATTATCAGGTAGACAGAGAGGCTCTGGAATTATCAGGTAGACAGAGAGGCTCTGGAATTATCAGGTAGAGAGAGGCTCTGGAATTACAGGTAGATAGAGAGGCTCTGGAATTATCAGGTAGATAGAGAGGCTCTGGAATTATCAGGTAGATAGAGAGGCTCTGGAATTATCAGGTAGACAGAGAGGCTCTGGAATTATCAGGTAGAGAGAGGCTCTGGAATTACAGGTATATATAGAGGCTCTGGAATTATCAGGTAGATAGAGAGGCTCTGGAATTATCAGGTAGATAGAGAGGCTCTGGAATTATCAGGTAGACAGAGAGGCTCTCGAATTATCAGGTAGACAGAGAGGCTCTAGAATTGTCAGGTAGATAGATAGGCTCTGGAATTATCAGGTAGACAGAGAGGCTCTGGAATTATCAGGTAGACAGAGAGGCTCTGGAATTACAGGTAGATAGAGAGGCTCTGGAATTATCATGTAGATAGAGAGACTCTGGAATTATCAGGTAGATAGAGAGGCTCTGGAATTATCACGTAGACAGAGAGGCTCTGAAATTATCACGTAGACAGAGAGGCTCTGGAATTACAGGTAGATAGAGAGGCTCTGGAATTACAGGTAGATAGAGAGGCTCTGGAATTATCAGGTAGATAGAGAGGCTCTGGAATTATCAGGTAGACAGAGAGGCTCTGGAATTATCAGGTAGACAGAGAGGCTCTGGAATTACAGGTAGATAGAGAGACTCTGGAATTATCAGGTAGACAGAGAGGCTCTGGAATTATCAGGTAGACAGAGAGGCTCTAGAATTATCAGGTAGACAGAGAGGCTCTGGAGTTGTCAAGTAGACAGAGAGGCTCTGGAGTTGTCAGGTAGACAGAGAGGCTCTGGAGTTGTCAAGTAGACAGAGAGGCTCTGGAGTTGTCAGGTAGACAGAGAGGCTCTGGAGTTATAAGGTAGACAGAGAGGCTCTGGAGTTATCAGGTAGACAGAGAGGCTCTGGAGTTATCAGGTAGACAGAGAGGCTCTGGAGTTATCAGGTAGACAGAGAGGCTCTGCAGTTATCAGGTAGACAGAGAGGCTCTGGAGTTATCAGGTAGACAGAGAGGCTCTGGAGTTATCAGGTAGACAGAGAGGCTCTGGAGTTATCAGGTAGACAGAGAGGCTCTGCAGTTATCAGGTAGACAGAGAGGCTCTGGAGTTATCAGGTAGACAGAGAGGCTCTGGAGTTATCAGTTATTGAGATCCAGATTTTGGGTCCTTTATGTACATTTAGTTTTTACAAAGATTAAGCCAGACACGAGGAATGTCATAGAGATTGTTGTGTCTAGTATTATGTCTGAGTTGTGTTGCAACTATCAAGGAAGTGTTTCAGGTCAGGACTGATATTAACATTTATTATTCTGTATTTGTAGTATGTACAATAGTATGAGCGAATGTTACGTATATTGAGAAGCTTAGTCTTTGAAGTGTGGGGAAGTGTGTTGTCTGGCAGTAGACTGAATTATGGGAGAGTGTGTTGTCTGGCAGTAGACTGAAGACTGGTACAGTGTGTTGTCTGGCAGTAGACTGAAGACTGGTACAGTGTGTTGTCTGGCAGTAGACTGAAGACTGGTACAGTGTGTTGTCTGGCAGTAGACTGAAGACTGGTACAGTGTGTTGTCTGGCAGTAGACTGAAGACTGGTACAGTGTGTTGTCTGGCAGTAGACTGAAGACTGGTACAGTGTGTTGTCTGGCAGTAGACTGAAGACTGGTACAGTGTGTTGTCTGGCAGTAGACTGAAGACTGGTACAGTGTGTTGTCTGGCAGTAGACTGAAGACTGGTACAGTGTGTTGTCTGGCAGTAGACTGAAGACTGGTACAGTGTGTTGTCTGGCAGTAGACTGAAGACTGGTACAGTGTGTTGTCTGGCAGTAGACTGTTTGTTGAGTTATTATTGGCTTAAGGTAATTTGTTGTTGTTGATCCCTGGCATTAATAGTGTAGTTGAGGTAGTGATATATTAGAGAGTAGTATAATGGTAAGTAATGTTTGAAGTACATAGTAAACTATCTTGGAGGGAATGACAACTGTATTGACACTATTTTATTAAAGTGTTGAATGTTATGTTATGTTTCAAGTTGCTGTCATGGAACAGACCTACAAATTTTCCTTCATTTTGTTTATCAATGCGAGAACTGTTAATAATAACGTTTAGTTGGACATTTGTTGTTGTGTTGCCAGACGTCATGTAGAAGTTCTTGTTAATGTTAAGTGTGAGTTTATTGGTAGTCATCCAAGTTAATATTTGTAAGAGTTCTTCATTAACAATGTTGTTGAGGGAATTTAGATTTGGGTGGAGATGACTCGTATCGTCAGCACAGAGAACAGGTCTAAGTTGTTGAGATATATTTGGAAGATCTTTGATGTATAAGAGGAAAAACAGAGGTCCAAGGACACTGCCCTGGGGACCCCTGTGTTGATAAGTCATAAGTAAGTTATTTAGGTACAGGTACACATAAATACTATTATCATACATAGTTTAACATATGTGTAAATTACCCTCCAGGATAACACGAGAAAAGTCAAACAAAATGACTTGTTTCCATTGCTGTTCTTGTTGAGGTTGTGACCTTAATGGAGACATATTAGTGTTAAGATATAACTTTACATATGCCAGTGCATGACCTCTCATACCATAATGTTCGACTTTAAGATATATAATGTTATGGTTTATTAGGCTTGAACCTTTCCTAAGGTTTAGTGGATATTTATTATTTCCAAGAGCTGTATAAAGTGAATCTAGCATTTTTATAATGGCATCATTTGTGTTTGTATGTGGTCTGAGACCAAACTGGCAGAAGCTGAGTGTGTTGAGCAATGCTAGGAAGAATATAGTCTTATGGATTAATTTTTTGACGATTCTGGATAACATTGGTATAGTTATTGATCTAGGAGGCCTGGTCTGAGACCATCCCAGACCTGAAGGACGTTTCCAGAGGTTAATGCCCGCACAGGCCAGGTCCAAGATCATGCGTCCTGGAGGATCAAGACCTGATCAACCAGACTGTTACTGCTGGCCACACACAGTCCAACATACGAACCACAGCCTGGTTGCTGTGTACCAGACCACAGTGTTACCACCTGTGAGAGACTACCATTTGACAGACTATGGTGTGTTCCATACCGCAGTGTTGTTACCAGCTGTGAGAGAGTACCATCTATCAGACTCGGTTGTGTACCAGACCACAGTGTTGTTGTTACTTTTACACGCACTTGGGGTGAGTAATACCCAGCACATCTGAAGCGCACATCAACCAAATAACTGCTGCAGCATATGGGCGCCTGGCAAACCTGAGAATAGCATTCCGACATCTCAGTAAGGAATCGTTCAAGACTCTGTATACTGTGTAGGTCAGGCCTATATTGGAGTATGCAGCACCAGTTTGGAACCCACACCTGGCCAAACACGTCAGGAAATTAGAGTATAAAGGTTTGCAACGAGACTAGTCTTGGAGCTAAGAGGCATGTCCTACGAGGAGAGGTTAAGGGAAATCCACCTGACGACATTGGAGGACATGAGAAATAGGGAGGATATGATAACGGCATAAAATTCTGAGAGGAATCGATAAAGACAGAGACAGGATGTTCTAGAGATGGGACACAGCAACAAGGGGTCACAATTGGAAGTTAACTTCGAGTTGTGACCTCTTGTTGCTGTGTTCCAAAGAGGCGGGGCTAGGAGCTATGAATCGACCCCTGCAACCACAATTAAGTGAGTACACACACTTGGGGGGGGGAAGAATCTGTGAGTCGACCCCTGCAACCACAAATAGGTGAGTACACACAAACTATACAGTGGAACCTCGGTTGTCGTACGCACTACTTTTCGAACAAATCTGTTTTCGAACAAGGAATTCGAGTAAATGTCCTGGTAACAAATAAAGGCACAATACCGTGACTGGAACAATACACACACAACCCGCACATATAAAAAAGAGAGGAGCTTACGACGACGTTTCGGTCCAACTTGGACCATTTACAAAGTCACAGTGTGACATTGTGTGTGTAAATGTCCTTATTTCGTACGTTTTCTTGGTTGTCGATTTACAACGCTTTCGAGGTCGAAAAAATTGTTTTCTTATGAAATGCCAGAATCCTTTTCCGAAGGTAATGAAACCAAAAGTACGAAATTTGATGGAAAACTTAAGGAATTACGCTATCGCAAAGTTAGCGGTCTCGGCGATGTTTACATATCTCACATCGACGATTCGCCCACTTTGAGCCCTATTTTCGGCCAATTCCATTGTTCCAGTTGACCAAACTTATAGCTATTTTGCTAGAACTTTCATTCCATTGACTGAGTACAAGAAACAGCCCATTTATCTATTTTAACTATCCAGTTAAGTGATCTGAAATTACTAATTTGGCCAATTTCACACAAAATTCAAGAAAGGCCAATTTCAAAATAGGGTCCAGAATAAACAATGCAGACATTCCTGGTACTAAAATAACATTTTCTCTGTTCATTAGTCTCGTTATTCTGTTATTCAGACTACTGCATAATTGTAATAATTGTATAAATAATATTAACGCATTCGTGAATGCATATTAGACCCACCAGTTGACATGTATTGGACGCGTGATGTGATTTGTTTACTCTTCAGAGGAGAGCCATTAGCTCTCCTCTGACAGGTAAGAGGCAGTTAAATTTTCATTTACTGTACAGTATTTCAGTTAAATTTTCAGTTAGTATTCATTTTTAGTTTCCTGTTCTGTATAATTTTATACATTGTTTTATGTAGTAGTTAGTACATTATTATTAATAAATTATTATATTGTCATTTGGGGTCTGGAACGGATTAATTCTATTTACATTATTCATTATGGGAAAAATTGCTTTGAGTGTTGTCCATTTTGGCTGTCGAACCAACATCTGGAACGAATTAAGTTCGACAACCGAGGTTTCACTGTATTTCCTAGTATTTTTGTTGACGTATAGGGCCAAGCAGAGGGTGTGCCGTATTCAGCCTTGTTTACAGATTCCTGGCCTCTAGAACCAGTGTGTTAAACGACTTTTGACTCCCATTTAGGGCGAAACGTGTTTGGTAACACCTTGCACTTCACAGTCATTTACATCCCAATCATACCTCCTCTTGAAACTGCGTAATAAATGTAAAATATGACGTTAGTAGTATCCAGTCTTGGACGGAAGCCATTGTGTTCCTCTTATAAATATCACAATAACACACATGTGTCACATTTCGCACGACATCTGAGTGTGAGAGAGCGTGAGTGCAGGTTCCTGGCTGGTGTTGGGAGAGAGAGAACCTTCACCTTGAACCCTCCAGAGTGACATTGCACGCCAGTGAATCATTTCCGCTCCTCTACACTTGCGTGTCTGTCCATTGATCAACTGCATGTTCCTCTCTCACAGTGGCCCAGGAGCTGTTGATCAACTGGTAGTCTTACAGTGACCCAGGAGCTGTTGGCCTCTCAGAAGATCAGTACTTATTACTACTACTACTGTTGCTGTTACTGCTGTTCCTTTTGCTACTGTTGTTACAGTTGCTGCTGTTGCTGTTTCTTCAGCTGCTGCTGTTGCTATTGCTACTCCTGCTTCTGTTGCTGTTCCTGCAGCTGCTGCTGTTGCTACTGCTGCTGCTGCGCCAGTTATTACTGCTTCTGTTGCTACTGCTGTTGCTGCGCCAGTTATTACTGCTTCTGTTGCTGCTGCTGTTGTTGGTTATGCTGCTGTTGCTACTGTTGGTGCTGCTGTATACCTGGAGAGAGTTCCGGGGGTCAAAACAGTTACCTGTTGGTTGGTGGTAACAGTTAATCTTAAGAGTATTTCCACTTTAGGTGTGTTCTGGGACCGTTGTGGTGGTCCCAGGAACCATTAACGGACACCAGAAGGAGCCATGGGCATACATATGCTCATGGTCCTTACCTTGGTAAGTGATCTTACGTAGCTGAGTGATCTTACGAAGCTTGGTTCTTGTGTAAATATTTACAGTGGAGGGAGCTTAGGTGTGTGTGTGTACTCACCTATTTGTGGTTACAGGGGTCGATTCACAGCTTCTGGCCCCGCCTCTTCACTGGTCGCTACTAGGTCCTCTCTCCTTGCTCCATGAGCTTTATCATACCTCTTCCTAAAGCTATGTATGGTACCTGCCTCCACTACATCACTCTCCAGATTGTTCCACTTCCTGACGCTTCTATGACTGAAGAAATAAAGAAATACTTCCTGACATCCCTGTTGCTCATCTGTGTCTTCAACTTCCAGCTGTGACCCATTGTTCCTGTGTCTCATTTCTGGAACATCCTGTCCCTATCCACCTTGTCAGTTCCTCTCAGTATTTTATATGTCGTTATCATGTCTTCCCTATCCCTCCTGTCCTCCAGTGACAACAGGTTGATTTCCCTTAACCTCTCCTCGCAGGGCACACCCCTTAGCTTCTGGACTAGTCTTGTTACAAACCTTTTGCACTGTTTCTAATTTCTTGATGTGTTTGACCAGGTGTGGGTTCCTTACTGGTGCTGCATACTCCAATTTGGGCCTGATGTACACATGTACAGTCTTGAATGATTCCTTACTTAGGTGTTGAAATACTATTATTAGGTTTGTCAGGTGCCCGTGTGCTGCCCGTATGATGTGCGCCTCAGGAGATGTGCTCGGTATGTTGCTCACCACAAGATCCTTTTCCTTGAGTGAGTTTTGCAGCCTTAACTGTACTCCGTCTTTGGTTTTCTTTGTCCTTCCCCCAACTTTATGACTAAGCACTCACTGGGATTAATCTCCAGGAGCCATTTGTCAGATCAGGCTCACAGCCTGTCCAGATGTCTGTGTAGGTTTACCTGAGCCTCATCCACTTGTATTGTCCTCAATAGCTTCATGTCGTCTGTGAACAGGGACACCTCTGAATCTATGCCTTCTGCCATGTCATTCACATATAGTATACTAGAAACAACACCGGACCTAGAACTGACCCTTGTGGAACCCCACTCGAAACGTGCGCCCACTCTGATACTTCGTCTCGTACCAACACACGTTTCCTTCCGGTCAGGTACTCCCTGATCCATTACCTGGAGTTTACCTGGAGAGGGTTTCGGGGGTGAACGCCCCCGCGGCTCGGTCTGAGACCAGGCCTCATGGTGGATCAGGGTCTGATCAACCAGGCTGTTACTGCTGACCGCACGCAAACTGACGTACGAACCACAGCCCGGCTGGTCAGGTACTGACTTTATGTGCCTGTCCAGTGCCTGCTTGAAGACAGCCAGGTGTCTATTAGTAATCCCCCTTATGTGCCATTGCAGTACTGTCCCTCCTATTCCTGCCTGCCGCTCTAGCTTTTCAACCAGTCTCTTGTGTGGTACTGTGTCGAAAGCCTTCTTACAGTCCAAAAAGATGCAGCCTACCCATTCCTCTCTCTCCTGTCTTCTGTTACCTTGTCATAGAACTCCAGAAGGTTTGTGATGCAGGATTTCCCTTCAATGCAGCCATGCTGGTTGTCACATATGAGCCTGTTTCTCTGTGCTCCTCCATTCTGATGATAATCTTCTCCATAACTTTACATACTGTACATGTCAATGACAATAGTCTATAGCTTAGTGCTGTCTGACTCTTTTTTAAATTTGGAACTACTTTTGCTGTCTTCCACAATTCAGGCAGTTGCCTTGTTTTGATAGATTTATTGAAGATTGTTGTTAGTGGCACACACAGTGTATCTGCTTCCTCTCAGGACCCACGGAAAGATATCTAGTCTCACCCCACCGACTTCGAGGTAACTAGTTCACTTAAAAGTTTCTTCACCAGAGTTGTGTACAGTGTGTCCAGCACTTGCTGGTGCACCCTACCACCTCGGTTTGCTGGAAGCTTTTGTGTTTCAACTGTGAATAATTCCCTAAATCTTGTGCTGAGTTCTTCACACACTTCCTGGTCACTCCCAGCTCTTCACATACACTTTCTGGTCACTCCCAGCTCTTCACATACACTTCCTGGTCACTCCCAGCTCTTCACATACACTTCCTGGTCACTCCCAGCTCTTCACTTACACTTCCTGGTCACTCCAAGCTCTTCACACACACTTCCTGGTCACTCCAAGCTCTTCACATACACTTCCTGGTCACTCCCAGCTCTGCACATACACTTCCTGGTCACTCCCAGCTCTTCACATACACTTCCTGGTCACTCCAAGCTCTGCACATACACTTCCTGGTCACTCCCAGCTCTTCACATACACTTCCTGGTCACTCCAAGCTCTGCACATACACTTCCTGGTCACTCCAAGCTCTGCACATACACTTCCTGGTCACTCCAAGCTCTGCACATACACTTCCTGGTCACTCCCAGCTCTGCACATACACTTCCTGGTCACTCCAAGCTCTGCACATACACTTCCTGGTCACTCCCAGCTCTTCGCGCACACTTCATGGTCACTCCCAGCTCTTCACACACTTCATGGTCACTCCCAGCTCTTTACATACTTCCTGTTCGTTGCCAGCTCTTTACATACTTCCTGGTGGTTCCCAGCTCTTTACATACTTCCTGGTGGTTCCCAGCTCTTTACATACTTCCTGGTGGTTCCCAGCTCTTTACATACTTCCTGGTGGTTCCCAGCTCTTTACATACTTCCTGGTGGTTCCCAGCTCTTCACACACTTCCTGGTCACTCCCTTGATTGTTTTCCTTCTGGTGTGGCTGTATAAGAAGCTTGGGTGAGATTTGACTTTTGATGCTATGTCATTCTCACATTAATGCTGGGCCTCTCTCCTTATCCATGCATATTCATTTCTGGCTCTAAGGCTCTGTTCCCTGTTTTCCTGAATCATTTGCCTTCTATATGTTTTTCATGCTCTAGCACACTTTGCTTTGACCTCTTTACACCTTTGGGTAAACCACCACCTCTGCCTCGCTGCACTATGTGTTCATGTGTTCCATTTACTATCTTCCCCTCTAGCTCTCTTACCCACTGCACCTCATGCAAGAGTTGCCTCATACCCGTCTAGTCCCCTTTTTTGAAGTTTGGTTTCTCCCAGCCTTCTTGTACTGCTTCCCTCTCCACTCTTAATTCTACTATGTATTTGAAACTCAGGACCACATTATCACTAGCTCCAAGGGGCCTTTCATGTGTAATATCCCCTATGTCTGAACTGTTCAATGTGAATACAAGGTCCAGCCTTGCTGGTTCATCCTCTCTCTCTCTCTCTCTCTCTCTCTCTCTCTCTCTCTCTCTCTCTCTCTCTCTCCTCTCTCTCTCTCTCCCTCTCTCTCCTCTCTCTCTCCTCTCTCTCCTCTCTCTCTCTCTCTCTCTCTCTCTCTCTCTCTCTCTCTCTCTCTCTCTCTCTTTTCTCTTTCTCTCTTTCTCTCTCTCCTTTTCCCTCTTATCTATTTCATGAAGTTCTTTGCCCTATCAATTGTGCTGAGTTTCTGCACCTTTCTCATGTTCTGGCCTCATTAGGCTCTGTTACCCACTCATTCTTGTGGCTGAAGTCTTCCCATGAGAGTAACTTTACCCTACCCTTGTGGGCCCTTCTGGCCACCTTGGCTAGTGTATCCACCATTACTCTGTTGCTCTTACCATTCTTTTGTCTTGGTCTCTTGCTGTTCAGTGGTGGGTTTAGCGCTTCCCCCTTGATTATAATAATAATAATGTTCAGTGATGGGTTGTACATCACTATCATCACTTTTGGATCCCTGGTCTGAAGTGTTCCTACTATGTAGACATCTGCTTCCCTTCCCCAGTCTTTCCATCTCAAAACTCCATTGGTTTTTGATGGACAGTGTAACTCCTTTCCCTCTGTCTCCTTTTTCCTCAGGATCTGATACCTAGTTGGGAAGATTGCATCTGCAACATCTGGGTATCTTTATTGTAGACGTTTCGCCATCCAGTGGCTTTATCAATACAAATTCTAGGACATTATTTGAAGACAGAAGAACTATATACAAAATATGAGGTAATCAGTCCCTCGGCCTTGGAGTTGGTGTGAACAGCACCGAAGTCTAGTAGTTTCTGAAGCAGAGGTTGTTTGTTGTTGTTGTATGTTCGCCGGTACATCCGGCCCGGGTCTTCTCCAAATGGTGACCCGGCAAAAGAAGCAGAGGTGAGGAGCCTGGCGCTTATATACTAACGTCAGGTGGAAAGGGACGTGTAGCAGACGAGGGCACAGTCACTGGTAGGTGGGATTCCCCAGTAGGTCATACCCAAAGAGACGGGTTAGTTGTAGTAGTTGTCGCGAAGGTTATGTACAGGTCCTCAGAATCAAGATTCCATGATGTTGCAGTGTGACAAGTTGCACAAGAATGGTATACAATACCAACAAGATGAAATTAAGACACATGTGCAACATCTGGGTATCTTTATTGTAGATGTTAGTATATAAGCGCCAGGCTCCTTACCTCTGCTTCCATTTATTTTCCCTTCATATCTCTGGGTCCGATTTAATCACTTCCTTTATTGTTTTCCTTATCTCCCAGATGGCCTGATATTGATTCTGTAAGGTATTTCTTAGCTCCTTTCCCTACTTCAGTCTCTTCGCTGTCCACTGATGTTCCTGCACCCAGCACCTTGCTCCTTCCGGTCTTCGTCTCTATATCCTGCCTCAGCACTTCCAGTTCCTCCACCATGTTTTGCATCTTTGCCTCAGCAGCTACAGTTCATAACTCACACGTCTTTCTCTCTGTAGATATATTCTCCACCAGTGTATTGCAAAACTCGCTTAGCATTTTTTTTCCACTCCGGTTCCATTGTACTTCTGAGGTTTTCTGAACATGTTTCCTTCTCAGAGCAGCCATCCCCGGTCCCCCCAACTTGTTTCCTTCTCAGAGCAGCCATCCCCGGTCCCCCCAACTTGTTTCCTTCTCAGAGCAGCCATCCCCGGTCCCCCAACTTGTTTCCTTCTCAGAGCAGCCATCCCGGTCCCCAACTTGTTTCCTTCTCAGAGCAGCCATCCCCGGTCCCCAACTTGTTCTTCTCAGAGCAGCCATCCCGGTCCCCAACTTGTTTCTTCTCAGAGCAGCCATCCGGTCCCCCAACTTGTTTCCTTTCAGAGCAGCCATCCCGGTCCCCCAACTTGTTTCCTTCTCAGAGCAGCCATCCCCGGTCCCCCCAACTTGTTTCCTTCTCAGAGCAGCCATCCCCGGTCCCCCCAACTTTTCTACCTTTTGGGATACCATTTTTTAAGTGTGTGTGTGTGTGTGTGTTGTATGTGTGTTTGTGTGTGTTTGTGTGTTGTGTGTTTGTGTGTGTTGTATGTGTGTTTGTGTGTGTTGTATGTGTGTTTGTGTGTGTTGTACTGTATGTGTGTTGTGTGTGTTGTATGTGTGTTTGTGTGTGTTGTATGTGTGTTTGTGTGTGTTGTATGTGTGTTTGTGTGTGTTGTACTGTATGTGTGTTTGTGTGTTGTAGTGTGTTGTGTGTGTTGTATGGTGTTGTGTGTGTTGTATGTGTGTTTGTGTGTTGTCTATGTGTGTTGTGTGTTGTATGTGTGTTTGTGTGTTTGTAGTGTTTGTTGTATGTGAATACCTTGAAGAGTTTCTGAGGTTTCTCTACTTGAGCCCGCCCTGGGCCAGGCTCGTCTGGTGCTTGCCTGGTCAACCAGGCTGTTGCTGTGAGGCCGCTGCCTTTGTGTGTTGTATGTGTGTGTTGTGTGTGTGTTTGTGTTGTATGTGAAATACCTTTGAAGAGTTTCGAGAGTTTCTCTACACTCTGAGCCCGGCCATGGGCCAGGCTCGTCTGGTGCTTGCCTGGTTAACCAGGCTGTTGCTGCTGGAGGCCCGCTGCCCCACATATCCGTCACAGCCTGGTTGATCTGGCACCTGGTGAAGATACTTGTCCAGTTTCCTCTTGAAGACTTCTACACTTGTTCCAGCAGTGTTTCTGATATCCTCTGGTAAGATGTTGAATAGTCTGGGACCCCAGGATGTTGATACAGTGTTCCCTTATTGTCTCCACCGCACCCCTGCTCCTCACTGGGTTTATTTTACACTTCCTCCCATATCTCTCACTCCAGTATGTTGTTATGGCAGTGTGCAGATTTGGGACCAGGCCCTCGAGTACTTTCCAGGTATATATTATCATGTATCTCTCTCTCCTCCGCTCCAGTGAGTACATGTTCAAGACTTGAAGGCGTTCCCAATAATTTAGATGTTTCACTGGCTCAATGTGAGCCGTAAACGATCTCTGTATTTGTTCCAGCTCTGATATGTGTTTGTATTGTATGTGTGTGTGTGTGTTGTATGTGTGTGTTTGTGTTGTATGTGTGTGTGTTTGTATTGTGTGTGTGTTTGTATTGTGTGTGTGTTT
Organism: Cherax destructor; assembly: GCA_009830355.1. Lineage (NCBI taxonomy): Eukaryota > Metazoa > Arthropoda > Malacostraca > Decapoda > Parastacidae > Cherax > Cherax destructor. Next base: position 24,916 of record WNWK01009912.1, on the reverse strand, counting down.
GTATTGTGTGTGTGTTTGTATTGTGTGTGTGTGTGTTTGTATTGTATGTGTGTGTTTGTATTGTGTGTGTGTTTGTATTGTGTGTGTGTTTGTATTGTGTGTGTGTTTGTATTGTGTGTGTGTTTGTATTGTGTGTGTGTTTGTATTGTGTGTGTGTGTGTTTGTATTGTATGTGTGTGTTTGTATTGTGTGTGTGTGTGTGTGTACACAGACTCCTGGTAGCTCGTTTGTTTGATCTTAGTCTCACTGAGCTGAAATTTATTTTCCTCACTGTCACTTACCATTTCCTCACTGTCACTTACCATTTCATCACTGTCACTTACCATTTCCTCACTGTCACTTACCATTTCCTCACTATCACTTACCATTTCCTCACTATCACTTACCATTTCCTCACTATCACTTACCATTTCCTCACTATCACTTACCATTTCCTCACTGTCACTTACCATTTCCTCACTGTCACTTACCATTTCCTCACTATCACTTACCATTTCCTCACTGTCACTTACCATTTCCTCACTGTCACTTACCATTTCCTCACTGTCACTTACCATTTCCTCACTATCACTTACCATTTCCTCACTATCACTTACCATTTCCTCACTATCACTTACCATTTCCTCACTGTCACTTACCATTTCCTCACTGTCACTTACCATTTCCTCACTGTCACTTACCATTTCCTCACTGTCACTTGCTATTTACTCATCACTATTTCCTCACTATCGCTTAATATTTATTCACTTTCACTCACCATATTCATCATTTTCTCCCCCGTAAAGTGAGGTTTATCTTGTTGATTTTGAGGGTTACCGCCCCCGAGGCTTGGTCCCCAGCCTTCCCCCTTCCTGGTGGGTCAACACCTGGACGACCAGGTTGTTGGTGCTAGCAGTGGCGTCACTGTACCAGTGATGGCGACGTCATCACTGTACGAATGGTGATGTCACTCTTTTTTACAGTGTTTTATCAAAGGTAGGTTAAGGTTTCTAACTTTATTTACAAGCTAAGAGCTCATTTAAAAGCTTTTTTTTATTGTTATGAAACATACAGGTAGGGAACAGGATGAAGTTGGGGCCATCTGTGGGCCAATAATTTCATTTGATCAACTGACTTTATTTCGTTGATATCATTATGTTGTATGAACGTGTTCCAGACTCGAGTCATCCTGGGAATAAGTGATCTCAGATTTAGCGATGTCCTGGAGAAGGTTGCAGTCAGAGTGAAGTTGCTGCTTGCTGCCCGTCTTGTGGCGTAGAAGCTCACTTCTCGTTGTCCTTGAAGTGGAGACAAGTGTGGTACTTTGACAATATTGGCTATGTACGTAACAGTAAGGCTGCCCACATCCCTCGATGTTGAAGGCTGTGCTGAAGTGATAGATCTACCCGGCTGGGTCCAAGCAAGAGATGAGACGTTTTGTTCTGTTCTCTACTCTGTCAAGAAGTAGCAGATGAGATGGAGGGCAGGCAATCCAAGAAAGTGGAGCATACTCAAAGTGTGGGCGTACTTGTGCCTCGTACAGAATCTTGCAACCTCTACTGTCTAGCAAATGCCAGATACGTCGAAGTGCTGTAATCTTCATTTCAGCTTTGTTTACAAGATTTACAACATTGTTCTTCATAGTCAATTTGGAGTCAAATTTCACTCCATGGATATCAACTTCGTACCCAGGTACCAACACTGTCCCATTCATTCTTTCCACTGGTCCAGAATTACCATCATGGTGCCTACATCATCAGTTACCACTGCTTCAGCATTACCATCATGGTGCCTAGATCATCATTGTTACCACTCCAGCATTACCATCATGGTGCCCAGATCATCATTGTTACCACTCCAGCATTACCATCATGGTGCCTAGATCATCATTGTTACCACCACTCCAGCATTACCATCATGGTGCCCAGATCATCATTGTTACCACTCCAGCATTACCATCATGGTGCCTACATCATCATTGTTACCACCACTCCAGCATTACCATCATGGTGCCCAGATCATCATTGTTACCACTCCAGCATTACCATCATGGTGCCTACATCATCATTGTTACCACCACTCCAGCATTACCATCATGGTGCCTAGATCATCATTGTTACCACTCCAGCATTACCATCATGGTGCCCAGATCATCATTGTTACCACTCCAGCATTACCATCATGGTGCCCAGATCATCATTGTTACCACCACTCCAGCATTACCATCATGGTGCCTACATCATCATTGTTACCACTCCAGCATTACCATCATGGTGCCTAGATCATCATTGTTACCACTCCAGCATTACCATCATCGTGCCCAGATCATCATTGTTACCACTCCAGCATTACCATCATGGTGCCCAGATCATCATTGTTACCACTTCAGCATTACCATCATGGTGCCTACATCATCATTGTTACCACCACTCCAGCATTACCATCATGGTGCCTAGATCATCATTGTTACCACCACTCCAGCATTACCATCATGGTGCCCAGATCATCATTGTTACCACCACTCCAGCATTACCATCATGGTGCCTAGATCATCATTGTTACCATCACTCCAGCATTACCATCATGGTGCCTAGAGAAAATCATAGTCTCTCATATACCAAGTGGTGGTAATGATCTCACACAAGGTATTGATTGGTACTAGGTGAACCAGCCTTGAAAGTGGCTGTTAGTGTACGACAGTATTCCAGCCTAGAGAGAACGAATGACTTCAAGAGAATCACTGACTTGTCATCCATAGTTTTGAAGGTTCTCATTATCCATCCTATCATTTTCCTAACATATGTGGAAGGCACATTGTTGTGATCTTTAAAAGTGAGATTCTCTGACATTATCACTCCTAGGTTCTTCACATTAGTTTTTGCTCGGTTGTGGTTGTTATTTGTTTTGTGCTCCGATCTAGCTTTTATTTCCTTAAATTTTCCATAGCGGAGTGATTGAAATTTGTCTTCATTGAACTTATTGTTTTCTGCGGTCCACTAGAAAGACTTGGTTTATATCAGTGGTCCACTGGAAGACTTGGTTTATATCAGTGGTCCACTGGAAGACTTGGTTTATATCAGTGGTCCACTGGAAGACTTGGTTTATATCAGTGGTCCACTAGAAAGACTTGGTTTATATCAGTGGTCCATGAGACTTGGTTATATCAGTGGTCCACTGGAAGATTGGTTTTACAGTGGTCCACTGGAAGACTTGTTTATATCAGTGGTCCACTGGAAGACTTGGTTTATATCAGTGGTCCACTGGAAGACTGGTTTATATCAGTGGTTCACTGGAAGACTTGTTTATATCAGTGGTCCACTGAAAGACTTGGTTTATATCAGTGGTCCACTGGAAGACTTGGTTTATATCAGTGGTCCACTGAAGACTTGGTTTATATCAGTGGTCCACTGGAAGACTTGATTTATATCAGTGGTCCACTGAAGACTTGGTTTATATCAGTGGTTCACTGGAAGACTTGGTTTATATCAGTGGTCCACTGGAAGACTTGGTTTATATCAGTGGTTCACTGGAAGACTTGGTTTATATCAGTGGTTCACTGGAAGACTTGGTTTATATCAGTGGTCCACTGGAAGACTTGGTTTATATCAGTGGTCCACTAGAAAGACTTGGTTTATATCAGTGGTCCACTGGAAGACTTGGTTATATCAGTGTTACTGAAGACTGTTTAATCAGTGGTCCACTGGAAGACTTGGTTTATATCAGTGGTCCACTGGAAGACTTGGTTTATATCAGTGGTCCACTGGAAGACTTGGTTTATATCAGTGGTCCACTAGAAAGACTTGGTTTATATCAGTGGTCCACTGGAAGACTTGGTTTATATCAGTGGTCCACTGGAAGACTTGGTTTATATCAGTGGTCCACTGGAAGACTTGGTTTATATCAGTGGTCCACTGGAAGACTTGGTTTATATCAGTGTCCACTGAAGACTTGGTTTATATCAGTGGTCCACTGGAAGACTTGGTTTATATCAGTGGTCCACTGGAAGACTTGGTTTATATCAGTGGTCCACTGGAAGACTTGGTTTATATCAGTGGTCCACTAGAAGACTGTATACGTTCACGAGATTGTTATATCAGTGGTCCACTGGAAGACTTGGTTTATATCAGTGGTCCACTGGAAGACTTGGTTTATATCAGTGGTCCACTGGAAGACTTGGTTTATATCAGTGGTCCACTGGAAGACTTGGTTTATATCAGTGGTCCACTGGAAGACTTGGTTTATATCAGTGGTCCACTGAAGACTTGGTTTATATCAGTGGTCCACTGGAAGACTTGGTTTATATCAGTGGTCCACTGGAAGACTTGGTTTATATCAGTGGTCCACTGGAAGACTTGGTTTATATCAGTGGTCCACTGGAAGACTTGGTTTATATCAGTGGTTCACTGGAAGACTTATACCAGTGGTCCACTGGAAGACTTATACCAGTGGTCCACTGGGAGACTTATACCAGTGGTCCACTGGAAGACTTGGTTTATATCAGCCTGGAGATTTACAGTGTTCTCAGTATACACTGTCAGAAACTGGTATGCAAAAAGACAGTATTGCTATGATTCACATCTATCATGCAGATATGAGAAGAGGATGTGGCGATCACTGTACCTTGGAACAGTGTTGTCACTGTTAGTACTGTACTTGTGAACAGTGCTTGTCACTGCTACTGGAAGTCTTGTCACTGTATCCTGGTACCTTTGTGGAACAGTCTTGTCATGTTATCTCCTACTTGGGAAAGTGCTTTGTCATGTCACTGTACTTGTGGAACAGTGCTTGTCACTGAGTAAGACTTGTAACAGTGCTTGTCACTGTTAGACTGTACTTTGAACAGTGCTGTCACTGTTAGTACTGTATGGAACAGTGTGTCACTGTTATCACTGTACTTGAAGTGTGTATGTAGTACTGTACCTGTGGAACAGTGCTTTGTCACTGTTATCCTGTACCTGTGGAACAGTGCTTTGTCACTGTTATCCCTGTACCTTGTGGAACAGTGCTTGTCACTGTTATCACTGTACCTTGGAACAGTGCTTGTCACTTTAGTACTGTACCTTGGAACAGTGCTTGTCACTGAGTACTGTACCTTGTGGAACAGTGCTTTGTCACTGTTAGTACTGTACCTTGTGGAACAGTGCTTTGTCACTGTTATCACTGTACCTTGTGGAACAGTGCTTTGTCACTGTTAGTACTGTACCTTGTGGAACAGTGCTTTGTCACTGTTAGTACTGTACCTTGTGGAACAGTGCTTTGTCACTGTTATCCCTGTACCTTGTGGAACAGTGCTTTGTCACTGTTATCCCTGTACCTTGTGGAACAGTGCTTTGTCACTGTTATCACTGTACCTTGTGGAACAGTGCTTTGTCACTGTTAGTACTGTACCTTGTGGAACAGTGCTTTGTCACTGTTAGTACTGTATCTTGTGGAACAGTGCTTTGTCACTGTTAGTACTGTACCTTGTGGAACAGTGCTTTGTCACTGTTAGTACTGTACCTTGTGGAACAGTGCTTTGTCACTGTTATCACTGTACCTTGTGGAACAGTGCTTTGTCACTGTTAGTACTGTACCTTGTGGAACAGTGCTTTGTCACTGTTAGTACTGTACCTTGTGGAACAGTGCTTTGTCACTGTTATCACTGTACCTTGTGTAACAGTGCTTTGTCACTGTTATCGCTGTACCTTGTGGAACAGTGCTTTGTCACTGTTATCACTGTACCTTGTGGAACAGTGCTTTGTCACTGTTATCGCTGTACCTTGTGGAACAGTGCTTTGTCACTGTTATCCCTGTACCTTGTGGAACAGTGCTTTGTCACTGTTATCACTGTACCTTGTCGAACAGTGCTTTGTCACTGTTATCGCTGTACCTTGTCGAACAGTGCTTTGTCACGGTTATCATTGTACCTTGTGGAACAGTGCTTTGTCACTGTTAGTACTGTACCTTGTGGAACAGTGCTTTGTCACTTATCACTGTACCTTGTGGAACAGTGCTTTGACACTTATCACTGTACCTTGTGGAACAGTGCTTTGTCACTGTTAGCACTCTACCTTGTGGAACAGTGCTTTGTCACTGTTATCACTGTACCTTGTGGAACAGTACTTTGTCACTGTTATCACTGTACCTTGTGGAACAGTGCTTTGTCACTGTTAGTACTGTACCTTGTGGAACAGTGCTTTGTCACTGTTAGTACTGTACCTTGTGGAACAGAGCTTTTGACTGTACTGTACCTTGTGGACCAAACTTTCACTTCCCTGCTTTAATATCTGCCACTTTCTGCTGTCTGTCAAGCAGACACAGAAACACTTCACTGCTGGTAGAAATATTGGTGCATGGAACACTGTTGTGAGGGCTATTGTTCCTGTCACGGTATTGTTGTTATTTATTGTCAGAGGTATCATTGTACCACACAAGTGTTCAACTTGAAGACATTGTTACATTGTAGACAGGTTGGAATAATGACTGACATTGTCGATGAGTGGAACAAACTCCCGATTACAGTTATAGAGGCTAAAACGTTGTGTAGTTTTAAAAATAGGCTAGATAAATATATGAGTGGGTGCGGGTGGGTGTGAGTTGGTCCTGACTAGCTTGTGCTACTAGGTCAGATGCCATGCTCCTTCCTTAAGTGAATGTAACCTGACCTGGCTGGGTCGGGGCATTGGCTTAAGCCGGTGGGAGACTTGGACTTGCCTCGCATGGGCCAGTAGGCCTGCTGCAGTGTTCCTTCTTTCTTATGTTCTTATTGTTACATTGTAGACAGGTTGGAATGATGACTGACATTATCACTGTGACTTTCAATTACTATTTAAGTGACCAATATAGTGATAACTTCTGGTGACGTTGATAGATCTGATGATCTGTTTAAGAAGATAAGGAAGCAATACACACAACACGCACATAGCAGAGAGGAGCTATCGACGACGTTTCGGTCCGACTTGGACCATTTAAAATGTCACACTAACACAAAGGACAGGTGGAAGGGGTTATATATAGGCTGCCTATATATAACCCCTTCCACCTGTCCTTTGTATTAGTGTGACTTTGTAAATGGTCCAAGTCGGACCGAAACGTCGTCGATAGCTCCTCTTTTCTATGTGCGTGTTGTGTGTATTGTTCCAGTCACGGTATTGTGCCTTTTTTTGCTATTTATGAAGGAGCACTGCAGCAGGCCTGCTGGCCCATGCTAGGCAGGTTCAAATCACTTATCGGCTTAAGCTACTGGCTAAAGCCAGTCAGGTGCAGGTCACATCCACTTAAGGGGGAAGAGCACGGCATCAGACCCACTAGCGCAATCCAGTCAGGTCCAACTCACACCCTTGACCTTGACCTGAGCGTCGGTAAGATGGGGAAGGAAGAAGGATGGGTAAGGATGGAAATAGGGGGGAGGGGGAGGTTAGGGTTGTAAAGGTAAGTGGCCTATCCACTTTGGCGCGACATAATAAGTGTGTGTGTATGTAGAGTTATACATAAGTAAATTTTATGAGGAGGATATACCTTCAGCCCATCAGTTGCACACAGGTATACTGCTGTGTCACAACATGCTACTGAGTTGCAAGAATGCATACTATTTGTAGCAGGTTTTTTCGGGCAAGGCTGCTGCAACAGGTGGTAGTTGCTGGGCTTTCGATGTTGATGGTGGGTAGCCCGGAGCTGATCAAGCCGTTTTTGTTGCAACAGGTGTTGGTTGCTGGGCTTTCGATGTTGATGGTGGGTAGCCCGGAGTTGTTCAAGCCGTTTCTGAGGTGGTGTCCTAAAATAGGAAGTTGGTAGGTGTTACAATGGTAGTTGTAAGATGTAGTTTGTAAAAGGTAGGTCACCCATAAATGGGGAGTATTTATCTATGTTGTTGGACGTAGACTGTGTCTGGTGGTATCCACTCTTCTGGTTCGACGGGGAGATCACTCAGGATTCTTGGTCGTGGGTAGTTGTCATTGTGAATGTAGCATCTAACTCTTTGCTGCAGAGTCATTCTTTGGGTTCGGTGGGGGGGGGGTGTGGTTATGACATAGTCGGTTGTGTTTACTGGTCAGGGGGTTCTCTATCAGGTACATATAGTTCTTGCATGTCATATAGCTGTCTTTTCGCTAGTTTATCTATCCTTACATTAATTGCAGTGATTTCTTGTTGTACATGTAGGTCTTCAGTTCTGATTCTGTCCCTTAATCTGGTCCCAGTGATAAAGCGGAGAGCTTTGTTCTGGACTCGTTGATGCCGCAGCCTGTTGGTTTTAGTTGTTAGTGCTAGGGGTACGCAAGGGTATTCCAACAGAGGTCTGATCATCATCTTGTAGAGGTGCTTCTTGATGTGGGGGGGGGGCGGGGGGCTCCTTTGAATCTGAATAGTTGGCTGAGGCGGCTTTAGCTAGTTTCACTTTTTTAGAGATGTGAGAAGTGGAGTTAAGTAATCTGTCGATCTCATATCCCAGGATTTTGTTAGGGTTTCTGATATCGACACGTGATCCTCTTATGGAGATACCTCCTTTGTCTTCTATGGTTGATGGGAGACAGCCAATGGTGCTAATGAGGACTTTTTCTGGGTTAGTTGTGATTCTCCACTTTTTCCCCAGTTAGCTGTTCTTCGTAATTCCTCATTCATTTTCGCTATTACTCTTCTGTATTTTGTTGCACCTGTTATGGGGGTGGATAACACTACATGGATCACGTCGTCTGCAAATTGGGTTATGATGGTGTCATTGTGTTCAGGTTGTGGTAGGTCTTTTACATAGATATTGAAGAGTATGGGGCTAAGGCATGAGCCTTGTGGTACGCCAGCTGTTGGGGTGAATGGGACTGCAGATTTGCCATTGAAGTTGGGGATGATGTTTCTGCCTGTTAGGAAGTTGAATATGAGCCTGAGAAAGGTCCAGTTGTGGTCTGGTAGATCGGCAAGTTTGAATATAAGTCCGTCGTGCCAGAGGCTGTCGAAGGCTTTGTGGACGTCCCTCGTTGCAATTAGGGCCAGGTTTCCTTGATTCCTCAGGCTTTCAGCAGCATCATAGATGATGCTGATAGCATGCTGCGTTCCACGGTGGGACCTGAAACCAAACTGTTTTTCGGAGAAGAGGTGATTGAATTCCATGTAGTAGTTCAGTCTATTTGAAATGATTTTTTCGAAGACTTTGCCAGCGACTTCGAGTAGAGAGATAGGTCTGTAGTTTTCTGGGTTACGGGTGTCCTTATTGGGTTTTGAGATGAAGATCATCTTTGCTGTTTTGAATGATGTAGGGAAGTGGCCAGACGCCAGGATAGCATTTAAGATGTTTAATAGGGACATCTTGAAATTACGGGGTAGGTATTTTATCTGTTTTACTGTTATGCCTGAGGGGCCAGGGGCCTTATTTCTCATTCGTCCAATGACTTGGGTCATTTCCTTGAGGGTGATTGGCCTTGTAAGAGGGTGCTCTGGTTCAAGAGCAGATGTATCAATTGTTGGTATTGGATGGAAGTCTTCCCAGTTTTCGTCACGCCACTGATTGACCCACAGGTAGTGGTTGTTGTTGAATCTTCTGCTGACATTGTGAGAGAGAATTTTCTTCCACACCTCACCCATCAAGTTAGCTTGATCCTGTGGGTCCTCGAGCAAGGAGGTCACATCCTCGCCATCCTCATTAGTGAATGAGTGTGTGAGGAGTTCAGTGGGTGAGTGCTTAGCCCCCAGTAGTCTGCGGATCTTGCTCCAGAATTGTTCTGGTTGGCGCTTATACTGGTTAGCTTGAAGCACAAGTTATTTCCATAGGTCCCTTTTGTGTTGGGTGATTAGGGTTATTAATTCCCTTCTCATTCTTTGGAGTACCTCGCGTGTGGGTTGGCCACCCACTCGCACCCACTCACGTATTTAACCTATTTTTACAACTACACAATATTTTAGCTTCGATGACGCTTCTCCGGTGTTCTACTCATTCACAACTATTATCAAACCAGTGTTTTCCTATATCGTTTCTGAACCTAAATTTTTCCAACTTGAAACCATTACTGCGAGTCCTGTCTTGGTTAGATACTTTTAGCACGTTATTTACATCCCCTTTATTCCTGTTTTCCATTTATACACTTCAATAACATCCCCCCTAATTCTCCGCCTTTCTAGAGAGTGAAGATTCAGGGCCTCAGTCTATCAAATAAAAACGATAAAGTTAGTTATGTCAGTGGACTCCTATCAGAAGCGAATGCCATGTTTGTAGCATTTACAGAAACACATACAAGAGATGTTTTGGACGGTGAGATTAAGATAGAAAACTATAACATGTATAGATGTGATAGAATTAATAGGTCACAGGGAGGAGTAGGACTCTATGTAAAAGATACTCTCTGTTGCACAGACGTGTTGAACTCTATGAATGATATAGTAGAAATCCTGGGCATTAAAGTTGAAAATAGGAAGTTGATAATTATCCTAGTATACAAACCACCATCAACAACTGCTGAGGAATTCACAGATCAGTTAAGGAAGATAGATAGCTATCTAGATAGACTAGAAAATCCCACCTCAAATATTTTACTTCTTGGAGATTTTAATCTCCCTCATGTAAAATGGAAGATGGCGCAACATAATGTTATACCAGAAATATCTCCTGGAAGCACCCTGGCTCAACAGGCACATACCAGGGAACTAATGAGGCTTTGTGAAAAGTACTCATTAAACCAACAGATAATTGATCCCACTAGAAATGAAAATACCCTGGATTTGATATTCACAAACAACGAGGAACTAATCAGAGACATAACAGTCACAAAAACAATATACTCTGATTACAACATCATAGAAATACAAACGAGTATTAACTCAGGTTTAGGGTGTGATGTAGGTTGTGCTAATTGGGTCGACCCAGTTTAATTTTAACAACCATAGAATTGACTGGGAAAAAATAAACCAAGAACTATCAGACATATCCTGGGAATCAGACATGAGCGTCCTAAATCCCCACCAGTGCCTAGAGAAGCTGAATATGAATCAGATATAGAGAGAGAGCGTAGGAGATAGTACACAAGAAGATCAGATATAGAGAGAGAGCGTAGGAGATGATGGTACACAAGAAGAAAACTGGTTACTGAATTGCTTAAAAACACAAATATGTTGCAACAGAGGAGAGAGAGTCTTAGCTGAGAGATCACTGAATTAGAGCAAAAACTTAAGATGTCATACCTAACAGAAGAAGTTCAAAGGGAACAAAAGATCATACAGGATATTGCAAGAAACCTAAAATATTTATATTCCTATGCAAAATCCAAGCTAAGAACTACCTGTAGAATTGGACCATTATTGAGAGGAGATTCGTATACTGACGATGAACAGGAAATGAGTGAAATCCTAAAAGAACAGTATGAGTGTGTGTTCAGCAACCCACTAAATGACAGCAAGGTAGAAAATGCAGAAATATTTTTCACTCCAGCAGAAGGCCACGCAGACCAACTAACTGACATTAGTACAAATCCCATAGATTTCGAAAAAGAAATGGCCAACATGCCCACTCACTCAGCACCTGGACCAGATTCATGGAATGCTTTATTTATAAAGAAGTGCAAAGTACCACTAGCACGAGCCCTCAGTATTCTCTGGAGAAAGAGCTTAGATCTAGGTGAAGTACCAGAGGACTTAAAGAGTGCAGACATAGCTCCTTTGCATAAGGGAGGTAGTAGAGCACTAGCTAACAATTACAGACCAGTTGCCCTAACTTCTCACATCTTAAAATCTTTGAAAGAGTGATGAGACGGCAGATTACAAACTTCATGGACCAGCACAACCAACATAACCCGAACCAGCATGGCTTCAGAGCGGGACGATCATGTCTATCACAGCTGCTGAACCATAATGACAGAATTACGGAGGCATTGGAGGACGACCAAAACACAATGTGATTTACACAAATTTTTCAAAGGCGTTTGACAAATGCAATCATGGAGTTATAGCGCACAAAATGAGGGCCATGGGCATTACGGGGAAGGTAGGCAGATGGATTTTTGAGTTCCTAACACACACAACACAAAAAGTAGTAGTGAACAGGGCAAGATCCAGCATCAGCGAGGTCAAAAGCTCAGTGCCCCAAGGCACTGTCCTGGCACCTCTGCTGTTTCTCATCATCATAGCAGACATAGATAAAAATACCCGTCACAGTTTTGTATCATCATTTGCAGATGACACTAAAATAAGCATGAAAGTCACTAAGGTAGAAGACACTGAAAAATTACAGGAAGACATAAGCAGTGTTTTCCAGTGGTCAGTGGAGAACAACATGACGTTCAATGGTGATAAGTTTCAGCTGCTGAGGTATGGAAAGAATGAAGAACTCAAAAGAAACACTGTATACAAAACTCAAGAGGGTCACCAAATAGAATGTAAGGAACACGTAAAGGACTTGGGAATAATTATATCAGCTGACCTTTTATAATCATTCTGTAATACGGTGACCAGAACTGTGCAGCATAATCTAAATGAGGCCTAACCAATGGTATATAGAGTTGAAGAACAACCTGAGGACTTCTATTATTTATACTTCTTGATATGAAGCCAAGGATTCTGTTAGCTTTATTGCTTACACTTATGCACTGCTGTCTTGGTTTTAGATTACTGCTAACCAGAACTCCTAAATCTTTTTCGCAATCAGTAATATTAAGATCTACATTATTTAGTTTGCATTTGTCTATATTAAACTGCATCTGCCACTTTTCCGACCACTGCATCAGTCTATTCAAATCATCCTGGAGTGCTCTAGTGTCCTCGTCAGAATTAATTGGACGGCCTATTTTGGTGTCATCGGCAAACTTGCTTATGTCGCTATTTATTCCCTCATCTATGTCGTTTATGTAAATTGTGAACAACAAAGGGCCCAACACTGACCCCTGTGGAACACAGTTTGTGATGCGTCTCCACTCAAATTTCTCCCCGTTTATGCAAACTCTTGCTGCCTATCTGTCAGCCACGCCTCTATCCAGGGAAAAAGTATCCTCCTATTCCATGTGTACTGTGTTACTATTCCATGTATACTGTGTGTTACTGTACATTGTTGACAGCACTGTACACTGCTACCATAACACTTGGGTGCACTTGTAGTGTTCACTAGTAGCTTAACTGTACTGTGGTACACTTGTAGTGTTCACTAGTAGCTTAACTGTACTGTGGTACACTTGTAGTGTTCACTAGTAGCTTAACTGTACTGTGGTACACTTGTAGTGTTCACTAGTAGCTTAACTGTACTGTGGTACACTTGTAGTGTTCACTAGTAGCTTAACTGTATGGGACACTTTAGAGTTCACTAAGTAACTGATGGTAACTTGTAGTGTCACTAGTAGTAAGCTGTACTGTGGTCACTTGTAGGTCACTAGGCTTAACTGACTTGGTAACTATGTTCACTGTAGTACACTGTGACACTTGTAGAGTTCACTAGTAGCTTAACTGTACTGTGGAACTGAGGTTCACTATAGAACTTAGTTACAATGATAGGTAACTGTGGACACTTGTAGTGTTACTTGTTAACTAGGCGTTGCAGTACAACAAGTGAAATGGTACTTGTTTACTGAGGTAACGATGTTACTTTGAAGGTCGAGGCCAGGCTTAGGCCTATAACTGCACTATATCGTAAACCATTTGCCTATACACTTCACACCTAGGCCTATGAGTTTCCCCTCGCCCACCTAACATTTAATTGTACACATGAGGCTAGGCTCTACTACTAATCAAACATTGTTACAATGGATCAGGTAACTTGAGCAACACAACTAATCTAGATTATTTTAAACTAGCTTCAGTAAACTGATCACTTGTGAGAGTAACTCTTAATATATGATGGCACTGACAGTGCCGTCAACTGACTGCCAATGTACACAATCATGACACTATAAAATACCATCAACTGATTGGCACTATACACTATTTTGTCCCGGAGAACACTAGTGTTCACTACGTTAGGTGAGAGAAGTGTTGAGGTTCACTTTGTTCTCTGACACTGTTCGCTGTGTTTGCTAGCACTGTTCGCTGTGTTCGCTAGCACTGTTCGCTGTGTTCGCTAGCACTGTTCACTGTGTTCGCTAGCACTGTTCACTGTGTTCGCTAGCACTGTTCGTTGTATTCGCTAGCACTGTTCGCTGTGTTCGCTAGCACTGTTCGCTGTATTCGCTAGCACTGTTCGCTGTGTTCGCTAGCACTGTTCACTGTGTTCGCTAGCACTGTTCACTGTGTTCGCTAGCACTGTTCACTGTGTTCGCTAGCACTGTTCACTGTGTTCACTCGAAGAAATAAATCTAGATCGGAGTATGAAACAAATTCTAACCACACAATAGAGTGGAAAATTATTGTGAAGGACCTGGGAGCGATAATGTCAGAGGATCTAACCTTCGAAGATCACAATGTATCTACCACATATGCTAGGAAAATGTTAGGATGGATAATGAGAACCTTCAAAGCAGGAGATGCCAAGCCAATGATGATTCTCTTTAAGTCAGTTGTTCTATCTAGGCTGGAATATTGTTGTACACTAAGAACCCTTTGAAGGCAGGGAAAATTGCAGACCTGGAGAATATACAGAGAACTTTCACTGTACGTATAAATACAATAAAACACCTAAATTACTGGGAACGGTTGAAGTTCCTTGACTTGTACTCTTTGCAACGCAGGCGAGAAAGGTACATCGTAATTTACACCTGGAAAATCCTAGAGGGACTTGTCCCAAATCTGTACAGACGAATCATTCCCTATGAAAGCAAAATACTGGGCAGGGGGTGCAACATTCCCCCAATGAAAAGCAGTGGCGCCACGAGTACACTAAGAAACAATACAATAAGTGTCAGGAGCCCAAGACTGTTCAGTTGCCTCCCAGCATACATCAGGGGGGATTTCCAATAGACCCCTGGTTGTCTTCAAGACAGCTGGTTGTCTTCAAGACCCCTGGTTGTCTTCAAGACCCCTGGTTGTCTTCAAGACCCCTGGTTGTCTTCAAGACAGCTGGTTGTCTTCAAGACAGCTGGTTGTCTTCAAGACAGCTGGTTGTCTTCAAGAAGGCGCGGGACAGACACCTAAAGTCAGTACCTGACCAGCCGGGCTGTGGTTCGTACCGTTGTTTTACGTGCGGCCAGGAGTAACAGCCTGGTTGATCAGGACATGATCCACAACGAGGCTTGGTCATGGACTGGTCCACGAGGTCGTTGACCCCCGGAACACCCTCCAGGTAGACTGTGTTCACTGGCACTGTTCAATGTTCCTAACGTACAGGTTTACTATACATGTAACCTACCACGACCACGTACCCTCCCGCTGGTACAATAATAATTGTAATACTAATCAATTGTATTACTAATTGTAATAATTGTAATACTAGTACTAATAATTGTAATACTAATAATTATAATAATGTAATAATGATTTTAATAAAGAAATTAAATTGTACTACTAGTAATAAAAATAATAATAATATTGTTGTTGCAGGTAATGGAATGATTGTTGATGTTGCAAGACTTAGTCACCTTGACACGATGTTTCAACCTCTGTAGAGCTTTATCGAGTCGTGGCTTTGTAAAGCACTACACAGAGAAACGTTGCTCACAGTGCTGAGGGCCGAAACGTGCGGCTGACAGGTAAGTGAATTGAATTCAAAGACTGAGGGAATGACTACCCCATTTGTCACTGTCTTCTGTGTATAGTTCTGCAAGACTGAGGGACTGACTACCTTATCTTCCAGTACATCAGTGTTTAGCTTGTCCTCCAGTGCAGCCATGACCATGTCGTAGTGGTCCAGTAGTTGAGAGGCAGGAGTGACCATCCAAGACCATATCATAGTGGTCCAGTAGTCAATTCCATCAAATTACCGTCCAATAAGCCTCACATCTATAGTAGGCAAATTATTAGAGTCAGTTATAGCTGATATTATTAGAAGTCACCTTGAAGATCATAATTTGATTAATGAATCTCAGCATGGGTTCACGAGAGGTCGTTCCTGCCTGACAAATTTACTGACGTTTTTCAATAAAACATTTGAGGCAGTAGACAGTGATAAAGAATATGATACAGTTTACTTGGATTTCAGTAAGGCCTTCGATAGAGTACCTCACAAGAGAGACTTAAGAAAGGTGGCAGCTCATGGTATAGGAGGTAAAGTTCTAGCATGGATAGAGGCATGGCTTACCAATAGAAAGCAGAGAGTTTCCATTAATGGGGTCAAATCTGAATGGGGATTAGTCACTAGTGGCGTTCCACAAGGATCAGTTTTAGGGCCCATTGTTGTTCATAATTTACATAAATGACCTTGATGAAGGAATTGCAAGTGACATGAGTAAATTTGCTGATGATACAAAAATAGGCCGTATGATTCATTCTGAGGAGGATACCAGTGAACTCCAGGAGGATTTGGACAAATTAATGTCTTGGTCTGAAAAGTGGCAGATGAAGTTCAATGTGGACAAGTGTAAGGTACTAGTCCTTGGTAATGAAAATATCCCCTCGAATTTATAAACTAGGTGAAGTAGAGCTTGATCATACAGAATGTGAAAAGACTTGGGAGTCATTGTAAGCAAAAATCTAAAGCCAAGACAACAGTGCCTAAGTGTGGCAATAAGGCTAACAGATTACTAGGATTTATTTCAAGAAGTATAAGCAACAGAAGTCCAAAAAGTTATTTTACAGCTCTATACATCACTAGTGAGACCTCATTTGGATTATGCAGCTCAGTTTTGATCTCTTATACAGGATGGATATAGATTCATTGGAGAACATACAAAAAGAATGACAAATGATTTACAGTATAAGAAATCTCCCGTATGAAGATAGACTTAGAGCGTTGAATCTCCACTCTCTGGAGAGACGTAGAATGAGGGGAGATATAATAGAGGTGTACAAGTGGATGATGGCATAAACAAAGGAGATATTAATAAAATACTGAGGATATCGAACCAAGTAAGAACCAGAAATAACGGATTTAAATTGGATATATTTAGATTTGAAAGGACATAGGCAAGTACTGGTTTTCGAACAGAGTTGTAGATGCGTGAACAATCTTCCGAGTAGGGTGATAGAGGCTAGGACCTTGGGTGGCTTTAAAAGAGATTGGACAAATATATGAGTGGGAGGGTGGGTTTGATTAGTGTCGTGAGTACGGGATAAATTCTAGGTAGTGGTGTTTGATAAGGACCTGCCTGTATGGGCCAGTAGGCCTTCTGCAGTGTTCCTCCATTCTTATGTTCTTATGTTAAGTCATAAGAACATAAGAAAAAGGAACACTGCAGCAGGCCTACTGACCCATGCAAGGCAGGTCCATCCCTCCCCTGCTTAGACCAGACCACCTGGCGTTAACCTCTTCCAGGTAAACTCCAGGTTGTCAGGTCACTTCCACTTAAGGAATTAGCACGGCATCTGACCTAGTAGCACAAGCCAGTCAGGTCCAACTCAAACCCACCCACACCCACTCATGTATTTATCTAACCTATTTTTAAAACTACACAACGTCTTAGCTTCTATGACGGTACTCGGGAGTTTGTTCCACTCATCCACAACTCTATTACCAAACCAGTGCTTTCCTATATCCTTCCAGAATCTGAACTTTTCCAACTTGAAACTATTGCTGAGAGTCCTGTCTTGGCTGGATATTTTCAGCACGCTATTTACATCCCCTTTATTTATTCCTGTTTTCCATTTATACACCTCAATCATATCTTCCCTAATTCTACGCCTTTCTAGAGTGCAGATTCAAGGCCTCAGTCTATCCTCATATGGAAGATTTCTGATACGTGGGATCAACTTTTTCATCCTCCTCTGTACGTTTTCCAGTGCATTTATATCCATTCTGTAATACGATGACCAGAACTGTGCAGCATAATCTAAATGAGGCCTAACCAAGGATATATAGAGTTGAAGAACAACCTGAGGACTTCTATTATTTATACTTCTTGATATAAAGCCAAGGATTCTGTTAGCTTTATTGCTAACAGATTACTACTAACCTTAACTCCTAAATCCTTCTCGCAATCACAAGTATTAAGATCTACATTATTCAGTTTATATGTGGCATGGTTATTGTCCTGCCCAACATTTAGAACTTTGCATTTGTCTACATTAAACTGCATCTGCCTCTTCTCCGACCACTGCATCAGTCTATTCAAATCTTCCTGGAGTGCTCTAATGTCCTCATTTGAATGAATTGGACGGCCTATTTTGGTGTCATTTTTGAAATTTACTTATGTTGCTATTTTTTCATCTATTCGTTTATGTTTTCCCTTTGGACACCGCTTGAGACGTGCCCCATTCTGATTTCTCCATTTATGCAAACTCTCTCCGCCTTTTGTCAACCATGCCTCTACCCAGGAAAAAAATTCCTCCCATTCCGTGTGCCTTAAGTTTCCTCAATAGCCTCTGATGTGGAAATTTATCGAAAGCCTTACTGAAGTCCATATACAATATCATATTCATTACCATGATCTACTTCCTCAAACACCTTAGTGAAAAAGTTAAAATTCGTAGTAGGAACGCCCCTTAGTAAAACCGTGTTGAGATTCATTAATAATTTATGCTTTTCAAGATGGCTCAATTGCCTCGGCAATTATTG
The DNA here is from genome assembly GCA_009830355.1 of Cherax destructor. Lineage (NCBI taxonomy): Eukaryota > Metazoa > Arthropoda > Malacostraca > Decapoda > Parastacidae > Cherax > Cherax destructor. Next base: position 6,414 of record WNWK01009912.1, on the reverse strand, counting down.
ACTCCATAAATTTAGTGCCCTGGTGATGGACCAGGTGCTTCAGCTCCTTCAGTCCCTATTTTTATAGTGCCCTGATTATCAAAGCATATTCCATGGATGGAGTAGGTGGGTTGGATAGGAGTTTTGTTTGTGGGATTGGTTTGGGTTTTGCCTAGTGTGGATCAGTTGGCTTGATGCAGTGTTCCTTATTTCTGTGTTCTTGTGAGTGAGAGGGGTTGTGAGTGAGAGGGTTGGTGCTGAACGGGACTTGCTTTTTTTTTTTTTTTGGGGGGTGTTGTCAGGGCTTCTTGCTTGGATGGCGATGGGGATTGGTTGCACAAATATTTTTGTTGGTGGGTTGGTTTTGATATGGACCTGCCAAGTATGGGCCAGTAGGCCTGTTGCAGTGTTCCTCCTTTCTTATGTTCTTATGTTCTTAAATAGGTATTACATTTGTCCTTTTCCACTTGTCTGGCACTATGCCAGTTTGTAGTGATATAATGAAAGATTTGCCAAAGGTTCCTCTTTACATTCCTTTAAAACTCTTGCAAATAGTTCATCAGGGCCTGGGGATTTGTTAGGTTTTAATTTCTCTATTTGTCTGAGGACCATGTCACTAGTTACCCCAATCGAGCATAGTGAAGAGGATCTTACGTACCCAATATTAGGGAGGAGACCGGCAGGACTTGCTATATATTCTCGTTGATAGTCCATTCTAACACTCGCTGATAAAGTCACTTGTCAGTGTATCGCAAGACTGAATGTGACGAACGGGCCGCTAAACTTCCCTTTATATGCAGCCGTCACCGTCATCTCAGTTGTCCTGACTGACACGTCATTCACAAACCCAAACTCACTAACAAAAATATTTGCGCAACCCATTATCAATACTTCCCAAGAAATAAGTCCTGATAACCCTATTAATCAATATATAAATCCCACTCAAATCCAACCCCCTCTCAATCATATATTTAAGAACATAAGAATGAAGGAGCACTGCAACAGACCTACTGGCCCATGCGAGGCAGGTCCAAGTCACAAACCGGTCACATCTACTAAAGGAGGAAGCACGACATCAGACCTATTAGCACAAGCTCGTCAGGTCTAAGTCACACCCCAACACCCACTATGTATTTATCTAACATAAAAACATAGGAATGGAGGAACACTGCAGAAGGCCTACTGGCAAGTCCTTATGAAAACCACCAATACCCAAGAATTTACACACACAACCCGCACATATAAAAAGAGAGGAGCTTACGACGACGTTTCGGCCCGACTTGGACCATTTACAAAGTCACACTAACACAGAATCGAATCGAATCGAATAAGTTCAGGTAAGATCCCAATGGGATGAGCGGGGAAGACGGTACAGACGAAGAATAGCGCTGGAGAGGAGTCTTCTTAGTCGTAGAAATAGAGCCAGGGCTTAACCCAGCAGCTAAGCGATCGTGGGGCAGACTTGACAATAGGAATAGCAGGCTCTCCTGTTGATGAGACTTCTGTGGGGTGAGCGGGGAGGATGGGACAGCCGAGGGAGAGGAGTGTAGAAGTTGAGCCAGGGCTTAACCCAGCAGCTAAGGCGAAAGTGGGTCAGAGGGCGAACAGCTCAAGGTACCTGACATAGAATCAAAGGTTATTTGTAAATAGGGTTAGGAGCAGGTTCATAAAAGGAATAGAAAAGGTTGTGTTGGTTTGTGGGTCTACGAATGTCTTCGTCAAGGAGAGAGGTCCAGTAGTCATGTCGTGTCTCAAGTTTGTCTATCTGTCTGTCACTGAGAGTCTTCCAGTACAGATTCAGTGCAGGGATGTCTAACTGGGCATGGAGAGACTCGCTTGTGGCGAAGTCTTCCCATCTGACATCAAGCACCCAGCGCAGAGCCTTGTTCTGGACACGCTGCAGTTTAAGTAAGTTTGTTTTGGCTGCAAGAGAGAGGGCTAGAGGAGAGTAAGTTATCAGCGGACGTATTAGGGATTTGTAGAGGTGTAGTTTGGTGCGTTGGGAGGCATGTTGCAGCTTGTAGAGGCCAGCAAGGGCCTTGCTAGCTACTGCATGCTTTGAGTGAATGTGTCTGTTTAAGCGAAGGAGGTAGTCAAGATTAATGCCAAGGACTGTGACAGATTGTGTGATGGGGATGTAGGTGCGGGTGTCAGCTGTTCTGAGCTCGACAGGTAATGGAGGATCACGTTTCCTATAGTTAAAATATGTAATGCTGGATTTAGCTGCATTGGTTTTGATCCTCCATTTTTGTTTCCAGAAGGCAATCCTGTCGACCTCATTCTGTGTTTTGTGTGAGAGTGTATCTATATTGGCGTGAGTGGTGAGTTGTGTAATGTCGTCTGCATAGGCTTGTGTGATGGAGTTGTGGTATACAGGTGTTGGAATGTCGTTAGTGTATAAAATGTAGAGGGTAGGGGAGAGGACAGATCCCTGGGGTACTCCAGCATTTAGTGTGAAGTAGTCAGAGTAGCAGCCTTGGAATTTGATTATCATGGTGCGGCCGTCAAGGAAGTTGCAGAGGAGTTTACGAGTAGTGAGAGGCAGGTTAAAGTTAGTGCAGAGTTTGTGTTTGAGCCCTACATGCCAGACAGTGTCAAAAGCTTTTCAACGTCTTTTGCAACCAGGGCTGTCCTGTTTCTTTGTTTTGTGTTTATGTGGATGTAGTTGAGAATGATGTTAATGGCATCCTGTGTAGATCTGTGAGTTCTGAATCCAAACTGGCCGTTAGAAAGAAGTGAGTTGTGTTCCAGGTATCTGCGAAGACGATGGTTGATGAGTTTTTCAAAGAGTTTACCTAATGTTTCGAGGAGGCTGATAGGGCGATAGTTTCTAGGGTCAGAGTGGTCTTTATTGGGTTTGGGAAGGAGGATAGCGGTAGCAGCTTTGAAGAGTGAAGGGAAGTAACCAGAAGCAAGGGAGGCATTGAGGAGGTTTGTGTAGGCAGTAATGATAGAGTCAGGAAGGTGTTTTAGGATAATATGGTTTAGGCCAGAGGCACCAGGAGCCTTGGGAGGAAGGTGTCTGAGGAGAGTTTTAATGTCTGTGTTGGTGAAAGGAGTGTCGAGTTCTTGGGAGGAGGTAAGGGTCAGATGGATGTGGCTGTCTGGTGTTGTTTCGTGTGTGTGTGTAGTGTTCCAGTGTTCTATGTTCTGAATGTGTTGGATGGCGTTAGGGTGGGGTGGGTGAGGGTGGAAGATGTTCTCCCAGATGTGTTTGAAGATGTTTGTAGCAGCCTGCGGATCTGAGATGTGTGTTGTTGTGGGTGATGTGTTTGAATTTGTTGGTGGGAGCGGTACCTCTGATTTTTTGATAAAGTTCCAGAAGGCTTTGGAGTTTTTAATTCGCTGTTTGTCTGCTTGTAGTATGAGCTGTGACCAATGAGAGTTGTGGTCTTGGTCTAGACTGTGTAGAATGTTGTTTCTGAGGTAAGTGAGATCTAATTGGACTTGATTAAATCTATGTGTGTTGTAGAGGAAGCGGTTGTGGTAGCAGATAATTAATCTTCTTGTTCTGATTGAGGGTTTGAAAGAATAACGAGTGGTGTGAGTTTTCTTTGGTATTGCGGAGTTGGCTGCTTGTGTAATGGTGTCTTGGATGAGATCAAGTTGAGTGTCAATGTCAGAGATAGGTTTGTTGTTGTAGTCATAGGTGAGGTTAGTATTATCTATGTGTTGCTTGAAAGCATCCCAGTCAGCGTTCTTGTAGGAGAAGGAAGGTCTGGCTGGGATGAGGATAGGGTTGGAAGAGATGTGTAAGATGACTGGGATGTGATCAGAGCCTGTATACCTCGATCATGTCTCCCCTCATTCTACGTCTTACAAGTGAATGCAATTTAAGGGTCTTCAATCCTTCTTCATACGGAAGATTTCTAATGCTATGAATTTACTTTGCCATTCTACGCTGAATGTTTTCTAACGAATTTATATCCATTCTGTAAAATGGAGACCAGAACTGAGCTGCATAATCTAGGTGAGGCCTTACTAATGATGTATAAAGCTGTAGTATAACCGCTGGACCTCTGTTGCTTACACTTCTTGATATAAATCCCAGTAATCTATTTGCCTTATTACGTACGTTTATGCATTGCTCTCTTGGTTTAAGGTTGCTGCTTATCATAACCCCCAAGTCCTTTTTGCAATCTGTATGGCTAAATTCTACATTATTTAACTTATAAGTGCTTGGGTTATGGACACTCCCGAGCTTCAGTACCTTGCATTTATTTACATTGAACTGCATCTGCCACTTTTCTGACCACGAATTAAGTTTGTCTAAATCCTCCTGAAGTTCCATGACATCTACGTTTGAATCAATTATCCTACCTATCTTCGTGTCGTCCGCGAATTTGCTCATATCACTAGTAAATCCCTCGTCAAGGTCATTGATATATATTATAAACAACAACGGCCTAAGACTGATCCCTGTGGAACGCCAGTTGTTACAGATCCCATTCGGATTTAACCCCATTTATGCACACTCTCTGCTTATAAATTTGGCACATATGCAACATTTGGGTATCTTTATTGAGGAAATGTTTCGCCACACAGTGGCTTCATCAGTCCAATACAAAGTAGAAAGGTGTAAGGAGAGTAGGAGTTTTGAGGTAATCAGTCCCTCGGCCTGGAGTCGATGTGTTCAGTCCATCAATCTTGTAGAAAGTACTGCATATGTCAGTAGAGGTGGCTTATATACTGTAGTCAGGTGAGGTGAAGCAGCAGGAGGCGGGGTCATAGTGGTACCATCCACTAGTCGAAGTAGGTCTTCGTCCAAAGGTTGGACAAGTGTTGAAGAATTCGTTTGTATTAAGATCCCAAGATGTTGCTGTGTCAGACAGGGTGTAGATGAATCGTTCAGAGAACCGACAAGTTATAAATTAGACACATATGCAACATTTGGGTATCTTTATTGAGGAAACGTTTCGCCACACAGTGGCTTCATCAGTCCAATACAAAGTAGAAAGGTGTAAGGAGAGTAGGAGTTTTGAGGTAATCAGTCCTTCGGCCTGGAGTCGATGTGTTCAGTCCATCAATCTTGTAGAAATGGAGGTATTGGAAAAAATGTTGGCAACGTGTTTGGAAATGGAGTTGGTGGGAGGACTATGTATCTCTTCTCGGCAGTGTCTTCTCTGGGTGTGTTGAAGATGTTAAATGCCTGTCGTCTGCAGTCTCTAATAAAGTGACGAGGATAGTGAAGTTTAGAAAAAACTTGCTCAATAAGGGAGCATTCTTCCTCAAGGAACTCACTGCTGCAGATTCTGAGCGCGCGCAGGAAAAAGCCTATAATTACACCACGTTTTGTTTTGGTGTCGTGGTGAGAGTAGAAGTGGAGAAGATCGTGTTGGTTGGTATTTTTTCATGGCTAGCTTTGCAGAGAAGAACATCAAGGAAAGGAAGAGTGTTGTCGACTTCTTCTTCTAATGTGAACTGGATTGATGGCTCGACCTGGTTGAGTTTGTGTTGGAGAGCGTGAACGTTGAAGCGTCTGGAAGTAATGATGAGAATGTCGTCAACATAACGGAGCCAGGTGACAGAAGAGGGAATAATAGTGGAAAAACGCTCGGCTTCCAGATGTTCCATATATAGGTTCGCAAGGACGGCACTAAGTGGCTCATGGGACTGAGGGAAAAGTGCTGTCATGGATCGAGTCATGGCTCACAAATAGGAAGCAGAGAGTGTGCATAAATGGGGTTAAATCCGAATGGGGACTTGTAACAAGTGGTGTTCCACAGGGATCAGTCTTAGGCCCGTTGTTGTTTATAATATATATCAATGACCTTGATGAGGGAATTACTAGTGATATGAGCAAATTCGCCGATGACACGAAGATAGGTAGGATAATTGATTCAAACGTAGATGTTGGGGAACTTTAGGAGGATTTAGACAAACTCAATTCGTGGTCAGAAAAGTGGCAGATGCAGTTCAATGTAGATAAATGCAAGGTTCTGAAGCTCGGGAGTGTCCATAACCCAAGCACTTATAAGTTAAATAACGTAGAACTTAGCGATACAGATTGCGAAAAGGACTTGGGGGTTATGGTAAGCAGCAACATTAAACCAAGACAGCAATGCCTAAGCGTACGTAATAAAGCAAACAGATTACTGGAATTTATATCAAGAAGTGTAAGCAACAGAAGTCCAGAGGTTATATTACAGCTTTATACATCGTTAGTAAGGCCTCACCTAGATTACACAGCTCAGTTCTGGTCTCCATATTACAGAATGGATATTAATTCGTTAGAAAACATTCAGCGTAGAATGACTAAATTAATACATATCATTAGAAATCTTACCTATGAAGAAAGATTGAAGACCCTAAAATTACATTCACTTGTAAGACGTAGAATGAGGGGAGACATGATCGAGGTATACAAGTGAAAAATGGGTATTAACAAAGGGGATATAAATAAGGTCTTGAGGATATCTCTCCAAGAAGAACCCG
>WNWK01009911.1:59375-73490 GCA_009830355.1 Cherax destructor | reverse complement strand
CGAGCCTTACGATACTCGGGGTCCACTGTACATTATTTTACGATGTTTATATGAGTTTCATGATTGTTCATGGTTCAATAGGTTAAGGAAGCAGTATTGTATTATATTTCCCTACAATATATTGGGGCACCAAACATTAGCGATTTTCAACATTGGGCTCTTGATCCCTAACCCTCGAATGTTGAGGGAGACCTGTACCGTTACCACCCCAAGCTCGTCTTTATTATCTTACCCAATCTACGAAAGACACCCACAACAGTAGGACCCTCACTGACTCAATGGTTTAACCCACCGTGGGCTACCGTGCGCTCAAAATTTTTTCCCCTCCCGCGAACCGTGTAATATCATTTTTACATCCACCTATATTCAAAACTTTAAAACTACTCACCGTAAAAAACATTCATACCTATTCATGTGCCTACTACATAAAATTCTACATGCTAATATCAACCCTCCGCTCAAAATTCTCAACAACAACTTTAATAGGTCCCACGACCACGACACAAGACACAGATCACTGTTTGACATACCCCGAGTCCATACCAACCAATGTAAAAATTCTATGCACATAAAGGGCCACAGAATCTGGAATTCATTACCAGTAAATATTAAATTAACCTTGTCAGAAAATCAATTCAAGACTCTTTTCAAAAATCACCTATTCATCCTATACTAAATACTCGTACTGTAACAAACTTTCAAACCCAATGTTATTTTACTTAAGATAATCTCAGTTTTATATTGTCATCCTCCTTAACACTTGTTGCAATTTCATATCATCATATTGTCATTTTAATAGTATAGTATCATCATATTGTTAATTTGAAATAAAATATATAACTAGAAGAAACTCAATAAATTTCTCTAGTATTGTTATTTTACTAGTATAGCATCAACATATTGTAATTTGAAATAAAATATACAACTAGAATAAACTCAATCAATTTCTCTAGTATTATGTACATAGTGAATAAGTCTTTAGACTAAGCTGCCCCTAATGCCATGGCATGCCAGTGGCTCTCCTTGCATTACAGTTTTATAATTGTAACTACCAATACCTATGTATACTTGTAACTTGCAACGAAATAAAAATATTATTATTATTATAATAATAATAATGTGCCACAATTCTTCAATCGTGCAATACCCGTAACATGCATGCGTGCGTGTGTGTGTGCGTGCGTGTACGTACGTGTGCGTCGTGTGCATATGTGTGTGTGTGTAATTTGTTCATGATTGTAACTATATATGAGTGATTATGATTCATTACCTTTGTAACTTGTCATGATTGTAACCAGCTCTACCTGGAGCTCATTACTTTTGTAACTTATCATTGTGACCAGCTCTAGTTCATTACCTTTGTAACTTGTCATGGGTGTGACCAGCTCTACCTGGAGCTCATTACCTTTGTAACTTGTCATAATTGTGACCAGATCTAGTTCATTACTGCTGTAACTTGTTCAGCTATCAAAACTTTGGAGTCCAGTCAATTGACCAATTATGTACCTCTGTAATCTTTTGACTACCGCCCACAGGATGGGTATGGGGTGCATAATAAAGATATTAAACTAACGTTGTTAGATAATAATGTCCTAAATCTTCAATTGTGCAATACCCATAACGTGCAACATAATCTGTGATAAATGCGGTCTACTGTATATAATTATTATATTATACGTATTACAGTGGACCCCGGAGTTCGTTAGCATCGGAGTTCGTGATGTTTTCGCAAAATTATTGGTTCGTGTTCATGAATCCGCTCGGAGTTCGTGATTCGTCACGGACGCACACGTGGCCTGAGCAGGCCCGGGCACTCCATTCAGCGTCAGTGTGCTATTGTTTACCAGCGGCGACCGCCACCCATACCATATATTTTGTCATTACAGTGAACCCCGCCTAACAAACACTCAACATAGGAACAAATGTAACGAACGCTTTTCGCAAAATACTTTTCTCACGTAGCGAACATTTACTGCAAGCGAACCGTATCAGACCTGTCTGCCTGCCCGCAAGCGCTGTAAGGCGGACCACGCGACAAGACGCCAGTCAAACATTATTACATTTGAGAAACATTACCCAAGCGCGCTCTTTAAACATTCACAATATTTTGTTGTATTTATTGGGTTGTCACTGTGAAATAAGTCACCATGGGTCCAAAGAAGCTTCCTAGTGGCACCCCTGTGGTAAAAGTGAGGAACACCATCGAAGAAGAAAAAAATTATAGAAAAATATGAGAGTGGTGTACGTGTGAGTGAGCTTGCCAGGATGTACAACAAAAACAAATCTAGTATTGGCACTATCCTGGCAAAGAAAATGAGATCAAGGAAGCTAATGTTGCAAAAGGTCATATTTCGAAAAAAAGATCGAAAACAGTGGATGAGGTTGAGAAGTTGTTGATGGTGTGGATAAACAATAAACAGATAGCAGGTGATAGTATTTCCACGCGATAATTTGTGAAAGGCAAGGCAGTTGCACGCAGATCTTGTCAAGACAATGCCTGGAACCAGTGGTAAGGTGAGTGATTTTAAAGCCAGCAGAGGCTGGCTTTGACAGGTTTAAAAACGTAGTGGCATACACAGTGTTGTGAGGCATGGTGAGGCAGCCAGCTCAGACAAACTTGCAGCTGAAAAATTTGTGAGTGAATTTAAGGGGTTCGTAGAGGCTGAAAATTCCTCCCCAACAAGTGTTTGTGATGAAACAGGCCTGTTTTGGAAGAAACTGCCCAACAGGACCTTCATTACTCAGGAAGAAAAGGCACTGCCAGGACACAAGCCTATGAAAGACAGGCTAACTCTCTTGTTTTGTTCTAGCGCTAGTGGGGATTTTAAAGTGAAGCCTTTACTGTTGTATCCTAGAAAATCCCAGAGCCTTCAGAAACACAATGTTAACAGGAATAATTTGTGTTGTGCATTGGAAGGCAACACTAATGCATGGGTCACTACGGACTTTTTCAAGGAATGGTTGACCGGAGTGTTTTTTCCCTAGTGTGAAGAAATACCTCCTGGAAAAGAAATTGCCACTCAAGTGACTCCTGGTACAGTGGTCCCTTGGTTTCGATTTTAATCCGTTCCAGATGGATCAGCTAAAACCAAAACTATTTTCCCCATAAGAAATAATGTAAATTCAATTAATCATTTCCAGAAACCCAGAAGTTTGGAAAAAAAAAAATTGGGGACGCCTTAAAGATAGATTTACAAATGAATGAACTCTATGTGGCACTTACCTTTATTGAAGACTGATGTTGCTGGATGGAAGAGAGGAGGAGGAGAGGAAGAGACCTATTTTTGAAAGGGGAATCCTCTTCCATAAGAATTTAGTTACCAAGTCCTTATCCGGGTCACTTCCTGCATGCCTGCTACACTCCCTGCATACATGATACACTCCCTGCATGCCTGCTACACTCTTACACTCCATCGTGTTTCTCACTTTCTTTACCAGAGGACTGGCACTAGGAGCTTTCTTTGGGACCATGGTAGCTTATTTAGTTGTCACACAATAATCAATGGCAAAAAACAATGAATTGTTAATAAATGTTTTGTATGAACTCCTGGGGTGATGGTCACTCAAGCATAAACAATGCTAGACTGCGTGACAATGTGCGTGGTGGCGGGCCTACGGCCTTTGTATATCTGCGGCACTGATGTACAGGTTCCGTACCATGCGAAAACTGGACAATCAGCAAAAACAGACAATTTTTCCACAAAAGAAGTGATCGAAAACAAAAATCGGTGAAAACTGAGACAATCGAAAACCAAGGGATGACTGTACTGGACAATGCTCCTGCTCATCCTCACAACTTGGAAGACTATTTGTCTGAGAACTTCAGTTTCATCAGGTGAAGTTCTTGCCCCCTAACACCACTCCTCTCACCCAGCCCATGGACCAGCAGGTCATTGCAAACTTCAAGAAACTGTACCCCAAAAGCAGTGTTTGAAAAGTGCTTTCAAATGACTTTGGACACTGAGTTAACCTAAGAGAGTTCTGGAAAGATCACTTCAATATCATGCATTGCATAGGCCTTATAGGTAAGGCTTGGAGGGAGTGACTTCCAGGACTTTGAACTCTGCTGGAGACCACTGTGGGTGGATTGTGTTGAAAAGAGGATTTTGAAGGATTTGAGGCTGACCCTGACCCTGTGCCTGTTGAGGAAGATATTGTGAAGATATTGTGGCATTGGGGAACAGGCTGGGGTTGGAGGTGAGTGGTGAGGATGTGGAAGAGTTGGTGGAGGAGCACAGGGTAGAGATGATAACTGAAGAGCTGCAACAGCTGGAACTGGAAGAGCATCAGACCAGAGCTAAGGTTATTGCTTCACAGGAGGAGAGAGAGAGAGAGAGAGGAAGAGGTGCCTTCTTCAGTGCTTAAGGAAATTTGTTCCAAGTGGAACGATGTGCAAAGTTTTGTTGAAAAACACCACCGTCAGCAAGCTGAAATGAGCCATCTGTGCAACGAGTTCAGTGACAGAGCCATGTTGCACTTCATGAAAATATTAAACAGGCACCAGAAACAGAGGACTGTGGACAGTTATTTCACAAGGCTGGGATCCAGTGACTCAAGCTGGTCCTAGTGGCATTAAAAGACCAAGAAGGAAGTAACCCAGAGAGGGACTGTTACCTGAATTCCTTTTGGAGGGATTCCTTTCAAACACTAACACCCTGTCCCTGTCATCCTCCCTATCTTCCAGATGCCTGCAACTCTTCAATAAAGGTAAGTACAGTGGACCCTCGGTTTTCTGAAAATTCTTTCCAGAATGCTGCTAAGTGCCAGTACGAGCAATTTACTTCCAGAAATAATGTCACGTAGGTTAGTCTATTTCAGACCCCAAAAATACACTTGCAGAAGCACTACGAAAATACACTTACATAAAAGGGCGAGTTTGGAGATGACCGAAAACTGAGGACCACTGTAAATGTAATTTATTCATCTGTTTTGTATTATTTAGTATTAAAAAGTATTTTTGTGAATATTTTGGATGTCTGGAATGGATTAATTGTATTTACATTATTTCTTATGGGGAAAAAAGGTTTCGGTTTCGAACTTTTACGTGTAAGAACAAGCTCCTGGAACGGATTACGTTCGTTAGTTGAGGGGCCACTGTATTCCCGTGTTTTAGTGCTTGCAACTGCTAAATAAGCCACCATGGGCCATGAAAGCTCCCAGTGCCAGGCCTGTGGTAAAGAATGTCAGAAATATGGTAGAACTGAAGGAGATCATTGCAAAATGGACTGATGTGCAAGGCTTTATGGATGTATATCACCTAACAAAGCTGTGCAGGCCGTCCTGGCAATAATTACAATGACAATATGGTGTCCCATTTCAGGATGTTTAAAGAAATGCTAGACACAGGAGCTCCCTGGACAGATTTTTGTTAGAGAGGGGTCCAGTGACTCTCAACCTGGTCCTAGTGGCATTAAAAGAAAGAGGCCAGTAACCCCAGAAAAGAACTTGGTACCTGCAGTGTTAATGGAAGGGGATTCCCCTTCAAACACTAACACTCCTCCATCCTCTCCCCTCCTCCGTCTTCCACATCAACAACTCTTTAATAAAGGTAGTGACAAGTTATTGTACTATTTAACCCTTTGACTGTTTCGGTCGTATATATACGTCTTACGAGCCAATGTTTGGACGTATAATACGCCTAAATTCTACGGCCTCAAATCATGCAGGACAAAGCTGGTAGGCCCACATGTGAGATAATGGGTCTGTGTGGTCAGTGTCGCAGTATAAAAAAATCGGGCAGCCACTGGTGCATTGTGGGAACACCATTTCAGTAGCCCATGTTCAGCATGCCTAGTGGTAAGAATTATTTGACTCCTTGGTGCATCTAGGACATTTCTCTTCCTCAATGATAGCTCTAACACAGATGGAAGTGTCTCTGAAGATAAATTTCATGGTTTTGAGGAGTTTGTGACTGAAAGCAATGCCCAGGATAACAGAAGAAAGGAAGTAAGAAAGAAAAAGTAAGAAATAAAAAGTAAGGAAGGAAGGAAGAGATGAGAGGAAGGAAGAAGAGATGAGAGAAAGGAAGGAAGGAAAGGAAGAAGGAAAGAAAGAAAGAAAGAGAGAAAGGCAGGAAGGAAGAGATGAGAGGAAGGAAGAAAGGAAATATGTAAAAATGAAGGCAGAAAGAAAGGAAGGAATGAAGGAAGAAAGGAAGCTAGGAACGTAGGTATGAAGGAAAGGAAGGAGGTTGTGAAGAAGACATGGGTCCCCTTTTGTGTTGACAGGCAGTGTGGGGTGGTGAGTAATGGTATAATATGACATTTTGACAGCTGCCTTACCCTGACTCAGCAAATTTAGGTCTCACTCTCTCTCTCTCTCTCTCTCTCCCCCCACCCCACCCCACACCCACACACAGTCAAAGGGATGTTAGGAAGCATTTCTTCAGCCACAGAGTAGTCAGGACGTTGAATAGTCTAGAGAAAGATATAGTGGAGGCAGGAACCATACATAGTTTTAAGACAAGGTATGATAAAGCTCATGGAGCAGGGAAAGCAGAGACCCAGTAGCGGACAGCGAAGAGGCGGGGCCAGGAGCTGAGTCTCGACCCCTGCAACCACAATTAGGCGAGTACAATTAGGTGAGTACATACACATGACGCCCCGATGGCATGGTGGCTAGTGCTCTTGCTTCTCGCACGGAGGGCCCGGGTTCAATTCCCGGCGGGGCCGAAACATTTCGAAGTGTTTCGTTACACACACACACACACACACATACAACAGGCCTAGTGTCTAATCGACATGTGCCTAGGACAAAATGGTAACTAACACACACAGCTTGGAGCTTTGAAGTGCTAATTGCAGTTGATGGAAAGTGTCTAGTCATTATATATGTGTATATATATATTATAGAACAATAGTAATAAACAAATTTTTTTATTGTTGGTTGGTGTAAACAAGTTTTGAAAACAATATAATGATACTAATGTTTGTGCGATTATTGTGTTGCATACAACGAGTGTATATATATACATTGCACCTTACTTTGGTCTCACAGGCCACATAAGTTATGTAAAAAAATAAAATAGTGAAAAAAACAAGAAATCTACGAAAGGAAGTAAACCAAAGTTTACCATGTGAGCGGCATTCGCTGCTGTTGCCATACGCGGCTTATTTTTTGCCAACTTTACGCCTCTATATCTCGATAAATACTGATCGCAAATTTTTTTTGGGGGATTTAAACAATCAGAAAAATAATCTTAACATTTTGATATGAATTTTTTTTTTTTTTTTTTTTTAATATTTCCTGACAGAATGACAGTTTCAGAGAGGGGCCTACGACAGTCAAAGGGTTAATTTTTATTTCTCATTGTTTTATGTGTAATTTAATGTATATTTAATGTAGAAACTAAATTTATTTTAATACTTTTGGGTGTCTGGAACGGATTAATTTTATTTCCATTATTTATGGGGAAAATAGATTCGGAGTTCGTGATATTTGGTGTTCGTCGCGCCCTCTGGAACGGATTAATCATGAACTCTGGGGGTCCACTGTATTACTAATTAGTACGTACGTATTCTTATAATAATTTATATTATATTACGTATATTATATAATTATTATACAGTGGACCCTTGCTATTCGAACTTAATCCGTTCCAGGAGTTTGTTCTTAACGTGAAATGTTCGAAAGGCGATTTAATATTTCCCATAAGAAATAATGGAAATACAATTAATCCGTTCCAGAAACCCAAAAATATTAAAAAGTAATATATTTTAATAAAATTAAGCTTCTACATAGACAAAAGAATTACATACTACAGTGCTGTACTACTACAAGTATTAGTAAATAAATGCATGTATTTTTACTTACCTTTATTGAAGATTGTTGATGGCATATGGAAGATAGGGAGGAGGAGTGAGGGAGGGAGGGGTTATTGTTTGGAAGGGGAATCCCCCTCCAAAAGGACTTCAGGTATCAAAGCCCTATCTGGGGTTACTTCTTTTCTTTGTCTTTTAATCCCACTAGGACCAGCTTGAGTCACTGGACACAAAATAACTGTCCACAGTCCTCTATTTCTGGCGCCTTTTTAACATGTTCCTGAAGTAGGACATTGTTTGGTCACTGAACATGCTGCTGTTATGGCTTGTTTGAGCTTGCTCAGGGTGGTATTTTTCAACAAAACTTTGCAACCTATTCCACATTGTACACATCTCCTTAATCTCTGAAGAAGGAACCTTCTTCAGCCCCTCTTCCTCCTCCTTCTCCCGTGAATCAATAGCCTCAAATCTGGTGTGATGCTCTTCCATTTCCAGCTCTTGCAGCTCTTGAGTTGTTAGCTCTACCCTGTGGCCCTGCACTAACTCTTCCACATCCTCGCCACTCACCTCCAACCCCAGGGACTTGCCCAATTCCACAATAGAGTCCACAACATGCACAGGGTAGGCAGGGTCAGGGTCAGCCTCATCAAACACTTCAAAATCCCTCTGTTGGACACAACCTGGCCACAATGGTCTCCAAGCAGAGTTCAAAGTCCTGGAAGTCACTCCCTCCCAAGCCTTGCCTATAAGGCCTATGCAGCTGTAGATATTGAAGTGATTCTTCCAGAACTCTCTAAGGGTCAATTCACTGTTCGAGGTCATTCAAAAGCACTTTTCAAACACTGCTTTTGTGTAGAGTTTTTTGAAGTTACAGATGACCTGCTGGTCCATGGGCTGGAGGAGAGGAGTGGTGTTAGGAGGCAAGAACTTCAGTTTTATAAATCTGAAGTCTTCACACAGTAGGTCTTCCATGTTTTGAGGATGCGAAGGAGCATTGTCCAGTAACAGGAGGCACTTTTTGTCCAAACCCTTTTCCTGTAGGTATTTTCTCACACTGGGGCCAAACACTTCATGGATTCAGTCACTGAAAAGTTGCTTTGTGACCCATGCATTCTGACTAGATCTCCACAAGACACACAATCTATTTTTTGACGACATTGTGTCTCTTGAACACTGGGATTTTCTGAGTGATACACTAGTAAAGGCTTCAATTTAAAATCCCCAGTAGCATTACTACACATCATGAGAGTTAGCCTGTCTTTCATAGGCTTGTGTCCTGGCAGTGCCTTTTCCTCCTGAGTAATGTAGGTCCTGTTAGGCATTTTCTTCCAAAACAGGCCTGTTTCGTCACAATTGAACACTTGTTCAGGTTTCAATTTTTCAGTCTTGATGTAGTCCTGAAACTCTTTTATGAATTTTTCAGCTGCAAGTTTGTCTGAACTGGCAGCTTCACCATGCCTTACCACATTATGTATGCCACTACGATTTTTAAATCTCTCAAACCAGCCTTTGCTGGCTATAAATTCACTACCATTGTTGAGGTGGTTCGGACATTTAGAGAATGGAACGAGACGGAATGACTTTGAGAGTGTATAAATCTGTAGTGGAGGGAAGGCGGGGTAGGGGTCGGCCTAGGAAAGGCTCACACATGCTTGCTGGACTTCCAGCAAGCATGTGTGAGCGTATTTGATAGGAGTGAATGGAGACAAATGTTTTTTAATACTTGACGTGCTGTTGGAGTGTGAGCAAAGTAACATTTATGAAGGGATTCAGGGAAACCGGCAGGCCGGACTTGAGTCCTGGAGATGGGAAGTTCAGTGTCTGCACTCTGAAGGAGGGGTGTTAATGTTGCAGTTTTATAACTGTAGTGTAAAGCACCTCGCTGGCAATACAGTGATGGAGTGAATGATGATGAAAGTTTTTCTTTTTCGGGCCACCCTGCCTTGGTGGGAATCGGCCGATGTGTTAATAAAAAAAAATAATAAATAATACAATCAACACTGGTTGCAGGCATTTTCTTTGCAAGATCGGCATGCAACTTCCTTGCCTTTTCACAAATGATTGACTCTGACACATTATCACCCGCCAACTCTTTATCCTTGATCCACACCAGCAACAACTTCTCAATCTCTTCGATTATTTGTGGTCTATTTTTGGCTCGCACAGTAACACCTTTTGTAACATCAGCTTCCTTAATTTGTTCCTTCTTGAGCAGGATAGAAGCGATAGTTGACCTGTTTTTGCCATATATCCTGGCAAGCTCACACATTTGCACACCACTAGTATTTTTGTATTATTTCCTTCTTTATTTCTACGGTGTTTCTCACTTTCATCATCCCAGTGGTACCACCAGGAACTTTCTTGTGACCCATGGTAGCTTATTTCAGTCGCACTTAATGAACAAACTCCAAACAATTGTAATTAAGTGTGAAATGTCTGGATGAGCGTGCAGGGTATTGTTCTCTCAAGTGTAAACAACGCGGAACTGGCTCTCCATGCCTGCGCGGTGAGGAACCCAAGCGCCTGGGCGGACAAGTCACGGACGCATTCGTTCGACTCGCGATAATTTGTTCGCATGACGATATCGATTTTCTTGTTCTAATGACGATTTGTTCAACTGCCGAGCCGTTCGAATAGCGGGGGGCCACTGTATATATTATTATTATTATTTATTAGTATGTATATTTTCTTATTTCTTACCACAGTGGACCCTCGGTTAACGAAAGGTCCCGTTAACGAAAGTTTCGGAAAACGTAAGCTTTTTTCGGAATCGGTTAGCGAAAAATTTCTCGGTTACCGAAAGGTATTAGACGTGTCCGCCTGCTCCGCGCGCAAGCGCAGGACACCAGTGAAGCGTTGTTTACCATTGAGAGAACATTACCTAGCGCGCTCTTTCAAAGACTCACAATATATTTGGTGTCTTTTTTGGTGGTTTAGTGATTGTCACTGTGAAATAAGTCACCATGGGTCCAAAGAAGCTTCCTAGTGGCACCCCAGTGGTAGCATTCATGGAGGGAGTGTAGCATTCATGGAGGGAGTGTAGCATTCATGGAGGGAGTGTAGCATTCATGCAGGGAGTGTAGCATTCATGCAGGGAGTGTAGCATTCATGCAGAGAGTGTAGCATTCATGCAGGGAGTGTAGCATTCATGGATGGAGTGTAGCATTCATGGAGGGAGTGTAGCATTCATGCAGGGAGTGTAGCATTCATGCAGAGTGTGTAGCATTCATGCAGGGAGTGTAGCATTCATGCAGGGAGTGTAGCATTCATGCAGGGAGTGTAGCATTCATGCAGGGAGTGTAGCATTCATGCAGGGAGTGTAGCATTCATGCAGGGAGTGTAGCATTCATGCAGGGAGTGTAGCATTCATGCAGGAGTGTAGCATTCATGCAGGGAGTGTAGCATGGTCATGCAGGGAGTGTAGCAGGCCTGCAGGGAGTGTAGCAGGCTGCAGGGAGTGTAGCAGGCCTGCAGGGAGTGTAGCAGGCCTGCAGGAGTGTAGCAGGCCTGCAGGGAGTGTAGCAGGCATGCAGGGAGTGTAGCAGGCATGCAGGGAGTGTAGCAGGCATGCAGGGAGTGTAGCATTCATGCATTAAAAGAAAAAGAAGGAAGTAACCCCAGAGAGGGACTTGTTACCTGAAGTCCTTTGGAGGGGATTTCCCTTCCAACCATTAACACCCTGCCCCTGTCAGCAACTCTACCTTCCAGATGCTTGCAACTCTTCAATAAAGGTAAGTAAATGTTATTGTTTTTTTTGTGATTATTTTTTGTGGAACAATTAATTGTATTTACATTATTTCTTATGGGAAATAAGGTTTCAGATAACGAAAGATTCAGATTAAGTAATAGCTCCTGGACCGGATTAATTTCGTTAACCGAGGGTCCACTGCATTTGGAATTTTTATTCACACAAAAAATAGAAGATTTACTGTTATGCAGACTACTGGATTATTGTAATAATTGTATAAATAATGTCAGCCCATTCATGACTGCGTATTGGATTGGCCAGTCGGACAGGTATTGGACGATGACGTCATTTGTTTACTCTTGAACATCACCAAAGAATCGAACATTTCTGCTACTTTGAGCTCAATTTCAAGGTATTTTTCTTCATGAAACCAATCAAAATCATATCTATTTCTGTAATATATCTTCCATTCTATCAAATGAGACCAAAAAAATGAGAATACAACCATAAAAACCATACGAAAATATGCAGCTAAGGGGCGGCTAATGGCTGAGAAGTGAACTCCGTTATTTATGGTTTAATTTCTTTCATTTTTGGTGTATGCTAAGAAGCATCTTTCCATCATACATTGCCCAACTTTTAATAAGATATTTACCAAATATCATATACTGTACTGTATTATTATTATTAGTATGTTCGTATTCTTATACAGTAGACCGTCATTTAGCACGAGATTATGTTACACATTACGGGTATTGCACGATTGAAGAATTGCGGTACATTATTATCTAACACGAAGTAAAAATTATATTACACGGTTCGCGGGAGGGGAAATTTTTTTTAACGCACGGTAGCCCGCGGTGGGTTAAACCATTGAGTCAGTGGGGTCCTACTGAGGGTGGCTATGAGCCATATGCTGACGAGAGAAGTGTTTTCTGGAAGAAAATGCCAACACGAATTTATATCAGTCAGCAAGAGAAAAGTGCACTAGGCTTCAAGACAGCAAAGGATCACTTCACCTTGCCCCTTTTCGGTAATGCATCAAGTGATTTCAAGTGTAAGCCCAATCCTCGTGCTTAGAGAAAAAGGGAATTTGTTTTTCCTTCCTGCAAACTGTAAGTTTATTCAGATACACGGGGCAAGGAGGTGAGTCTCGACCCCTGCAACCACAATTAGGCGAGTACAGTTACATTGATTATCATACATAGCAGCATATGTGTAGAGAACCTAGGATAACCCAAAAAAAAAAGTCAGACAGAATGGAAATAAGTCACTGACTTTTTTGGGTTATCCTAGGTTCTCTACACATATGCTGCTATGTATGATAATCTTCGTAACTGTATCTGTGTATACCTGAATAAACTTACTTACAGTTTGCGGGAAGGAAAAACAAATAACCATTCCCACAAGCAGCCACCTTGTTGTGGTTCAGCAGACACCACCCGCCTTCCCCAGCCACCCCGGACCCCACCATCCCAGCATTCGTACGTATTTCATACGCGTCAAAAAAAAAAAAAGGTCCTCTGCTACAAGCCAGCTGTGTTTGTGAAGAATGAAAGAGTGAATTGTGTTTTGATCTTGAATTAACGAAGAAAATAAAGATATTAGACAAGACATAACCTGTGGCCGTAATGAAGTGTTATTTTGTACACATAAAAAGATGTAAACATAAGTTTGTGTGACTGACTTGACTGACTCACTCACTGACTGACTTGACTCACTGAATGAATGACTTGACTCACTGAATGAATGACTTGACTCACTGAATGAATGACTTGACTCACTGAATGAATGACTTGACTCACTGAATGAATGACTTGACTCACTGAATGAATGACTTGACTCACTGAATGAATGACTTGACTCACTGAATGAATGACTTGCTACTGAATGAATGACTTGACTCACTGAATGAATGACATGACTCACTGAATGAATGACATGACTCACTGAATGAATGACATGACTCACTGAATGAATGACTTGACTCACTGAATGACTTGACTCGCTTACTGAATGACTTGACTGATTTACTGAATGACTTAAAGTTAGACACTCAGTACAACCATCTACTTCAGTTCCAGAACCTCTACTATCCACCTCAGCCCAGTAGGGCCACAGCATAACTCTCCACTCTCTTCACAATCATCCACAAACACCAGCACCCACAATTTAAGGTAAATACTATTATTTCTGTTACATTTGTAGTCTTAAGCAGTAAAAACAACATAATACATCACGATAATGAACTACAATTACATATTCACTTTTATTTTTGTAAGATCTGTTAGTCTAAAAAAAACTTGTTTGGCTTTTTGGGGACTCCCAAGAACGTAACCCTATTTTTCCCATAGGTTCTTTTAATTATATAACACAAAATTATCTAACACGACATTTTCAGGAACGTAACTACCGTGCTAAATGACAATCTACTGTAATAATAATAATTATTATTAATTGAGGGAACTGGAGCACAGATTCAATTCCCTAGATCAAGAGCACCAGCGTCAAGGAACCTCCCTGGAGGCCCGCTCACATCTTGAAATTTCGCTCGTATCCAGAAGCAAAAAATCGACCAAGCGACTGCTCGTATCCTGAAAAACTCTCATGGTGGGGCACTCGTAAGCCGAGGTTCCACTGTATTTCTTATGGGAAATATTAACACAA
>WNWK01009911.1:19375-54375 GCA_009830355.1 Cherax destructor | reverse complement strand
TTGAATTAGGTAAATTGGTGGTTCTTGTACACAATCGATAGAACAAATGGAGTTCTAAAGAAATAGCTATGAGTTTGGTCGACTGGAACAATGGAATTGGCCGAAAATAGGGCTCAAAATCGGCGAAATTGCCGATGCGTATATATCGCCGAGATCACTAACTTCGCAAGAGCGTAACTCCGTAAGTTTTCAATCAAATTTCATACTTTTGGTGTCATTACCATCGGGAAAAGATTCTCTATCATTTCTTAAGAAATTTTTTTTTTTGTTAAATTTTGCAACAACAGGAGACCACTCAGGATTAGGGGTTGCTACAGTCAAAGGGTTAAAGCACTCCAGAGTGATTATTATTATTAGAAATAAATCTTTATTAATTATTATCACCATCAACATACCTTGTTCACTGAGTTTAATCATTTCTTAATTAACCCTTTCAGGGTCCAAGGCCATTTTTGGAAGCAGTGTGCCAATGTCCAAGAATTTAAAAAAAAAAAAATTATTTTTCTTATGAAATTGTAGAGAATCTTTTTTTGAAGGTAATAAAACAAAAAGTACAAAATTTGATTGAAAATTGACAAAATTATGCTCTCACGAATTTTGATGTGTCAGCGATATTTACGCATCGGCGATTTTGCAGACTGACTCCCATTTTAAGCCAATTACATTATTCCAGTCAACCAAATTCTTAGCTATTTCACTAGTATTACTTCCATTCTATCGATTGAGCACAAGAAATCGCCCAGTCAACTGTTTCAACTACAAAATAGTGATTGGAAATTGGTAATTTAGCCAATTTAACTCAAAGTTCAAAATATTCCAATTTCAAAATAGGGTGCAGAATAAACAATGCAGACATTCCTGGCACTAAACTAATATTCCCTCTGTCCATTAGTTACGTTTTCAGTCTTTATAATATGGATTCAATTTTGATTTTTTATTCATATAATGAATTTTTATTTAAACCAAAAAATGGAAGATTTACTGTTATGCAATATTGTAATAATTGTTCAAATAATATCAACACATTTGTGAATGTATATTAGACCCTCCAGCTAACGCGTATTAGACGTGTGAGGTCATTTGTTTACTCTTGAACATCGGCAAAAAATTAACATTTCTGCTAATTTGAGCTCAGTTTCAAGCCATTTCCAGTAGTAAAACCAATCAAAATCATCTCTATATCTGTAGTTTATCTTCCTTTCTATCAAATGAGACCAAGAAATCGCAAATACAACTATAAAACGTATACAAAAAGACACTGCAAAGTCGCTGTTTT
Source organism: Cherax destructor (assembly GCA_009830355.1). Classification (NCBI taxonomy): domain Eukaryota; kingdom Metazoa; phylum Arthropoda; class Malacostraca; order Decapoda; family Parastacidae; genus Cherax; species Cherax destructor. The sequence continues at coordinate 53,099 of WNWK01009911.1, read as the reverse complement.
AATAAAAAATTATGGTTTCAGTTTTTTCTCTCTCATTATGCACTGTGTGCTGCAGGATTGGTTTTATGTGGTGCATACTTACCACATAGATGTATTCTCTCATATCTAGGCCCAAATTTACCGCTCAAAGCTTATCTGAGTAAGCTGAGCTCATGAAGTAGAACTACGGCACGGACCCTGAAAGGGTTAAGCTGCCACAAAAGAGAGAGAATGTAAACACACAGACGAACACACCAGCTGATCCCTTTACTGTGAACTTCTTTTGTACTTCTTCCATTTTCCTCTTGTTGTTTTTCCTCTTCCAAGTGCTGCTGCACTTATAACTATGTGCATAATAGTTATAAGTTCATAATAAAAGTGCAGCAGCACTTGGAAGAGGAAAAACAAGAGGAAAATAGAAGTACAAAAGAAGTACACAGTCAAGGGATCAGCTGGTGTGTTCGTCTGTGTGTTTACATTTTCTGTCTCTCGTGGCAGCTTAAGAAATGATTATACTCAGTGAACAAGGTATGTCAATGGTGGTGATGATAATAAAAATAATAAAACATAATTAATAATCACTCTGGGGTGCTGTAAATGTCATACATATTTTGCATAGATTTGGTAGCTGACATCTAAAGCACTCCAGAGTGATTATTATTATTTTTGTTACGTATTATTATTACCATCCACATACCTTGCTCACTGAGTTTAATCATTTATTAAGCTGGCATGAGAGACAATGTAATAATAATAATAATAATTAATAATTAATAATAAGAATAATAACAATCACTCTGGAGTGCTTTAGATGTCAGCTACCAAACCCATACGAAATACGTATGACATTTGAAACGCCCCCAGACTGATTAATTATATTATATTATTATTATCATCATCATCATCGACATACCTTGTTCACCGAGTATAATAATTTCTTAAGCTGCCACGAGAGACAGAAAATGTCAACACACAGACGAATACACCAGCTGATCTCTTGACTGTGTACTTCTTCCATTTTCCTCTTGTTTTTTCCTCTTCCAAGTGCTGCTGCATTTCTATTGTGCACCCCATAGTACAAGATAGAGTTATAAGTGCAACAGCACTTGGAAGAGGAAAATGGAAGAAGTACAAAAGAAGTACACAGTCAAGGGATCAGCTGGTGTGTTCGTCTGTGTGTTGACATTTTCTGTCTCTCGAGGCAGCTTAAGAAATTATTATACTCAGTGAACAAGGTATGTCGATGGTAATAATAATAATAATAATAAAATATAATTAATATTCACTCTGGGGCGCTGTAAATGTCATACGTATTTTGTATAGGTTTGGTAGCTAACATCTAAAGCACTTCAGAGCGATTATTATTATTATTATTATTATCATCATTTTTTTCCCAACAAGTCGGCCGTCTTCCACCGAGGAAGGGTGACCCAAAAAGAAAGAAAATCCACAAAAAGAAAATACTTTCCTCATCATTCAACACTTTCATCTCACTCATACATAATCACTGTCTTTGCAGAGGCGCTCAGATACTACAGTTTAGAATAGTCCCTCCAAACTGTCACTATCCCAGACCCCTCATTTAACCCTTTGGGGGTCCAAGGGGTCTCTCTGAAACTTGTTCTCAGGGTCAACGAATTTATAAAAAAAAAAAAAAAAAAAAAATCTGAAATTTGATATGAAATTTGATCGAAAACTAACGGAATTATGCTTCAGACATTCCTGGCACTAAAATAACATCACCTCTGTTCATTAGTCACGTCTCCAGGCCCCTCTTACATTATTATTATTATAATCAAATAGAAGCGCTAAACCGCCCCTCTTACATTACTTTTTCTTTCCATTTTGAATTTTTATTCTCACAAAAATTAGAAGATTTACTGTTATGTATACAACTGCATCATTGTAAAAATGGTATAAATAATATCAGCGCACTTGTGCAAGAATATTAGACTCTCCAGTTGATGGGTATTGGACGCATGGTGTGATTTGTTTACTCTTGAACATCGGCCAAAATCGAACATTTTCGCTACTTTGCGCTCAATTTCAAGGTACTTGTCATCGTGAAACCAGTCAAAATTATCTCTATTTCTGTAATATATCATCTATTCTATAAAATGAGACTAAGAAAACGAGAATACAAGCATAAATACCATACGAAAATAGACTGCAAAGTCGCTGTTTTAAACCAAAAACACGGTCAGTTTTTTTTCCCTCATTATGCACTGTGGTGCAGGATTTTTTTATACTGTGCACACTGACCGCACAGACCCATTCTATCACATCTAGGCCTAACAGCCTGTTTCTGCTTGATTTGAGGGCACTAGAATTTAGGCGTACTAGTACGTCAATAACCCCAGGGCGTAAGCCGTACTAGTACGACCAAAACCCCAAAAGGGTAAACCCGTTAACTATCCAAACGTATATATGCTTTATTACCGCTACTGCCCCAAACGTATATATACGTTTTATTTTTCCTGCCTCCAAATTTGGCACGATTAGCCTTAGATGCCTGGTCAGCATAGAATGGGTCTTAACCCTCGGTGTGCGCAGTATTAAAAAAATCTGGGACCACTTAGTACCTTGTATGAGCACCAGTTGAATTGAGCGCCAGCTAGAGCAAATAGCGTGGCAAACACCAAGGATTCACTGATGTCATGTCATATTAACACTCCCCTTTTAAGAGGAAAGTGATGTTGACCCCAAGTTTAGTGGCTTTGAGGTGGATGTGGCCACAAGTGGTCGCAGAAACATCAAAAACCTTGATAACTCACGGGCAACATTTGTGCAACATCCTTTCAATTTTGGTACCACTGGTAGTGTCATCCTGCCAGAATGTTCTATAAACTATGCCCTAAGAAAAAAGAAATAATTCTGGAAGTGTAATATATGTTTGGTGGCTGGCTGGCTGGCTGGCTAGCTGACAAGCTGGCTGGCCAGCCGGCTGTCTAGCTCTGTCTCTGTCACAAATACAATTATACATAGTGTAAATTACCTAAGATAACCCAAAAAATCCAGACTGGCAAATAATACATATCAGGACTCAGATGTGACGCAGTGACTACTGCTTCATGTAAAATACATGTTGGTTCACTAGTGGCTCTCTCTGAGACAGAGAGAGACAGAAAGCGAGACAAGCAGATAGACAGATGACAATGTTTGTGTAAAGTGAAAACAAAGTGAAGGCAGTGTACCCTCATCAAATGTCACCACTGTCATTAGTGGAGTGATGAGATAAGATAAGATGAGGTTCATCAAATGTCAGCAGTGGAGTAAGATAAGACGAGTGACAAGTCTTACATCATGCTTCAAAGGAACTTATTATTATTACTGATATTTTTTTTTCCCAACAAGTCAGCCGTCTCCCACCAAGGCAGGGTGACCCAAAAAGAAAGAAAATCCCCAAAAAGAAAATACTTTCATCATCATTCAACACTTTCACCTCACTTGTACATAATCACTGTCTTTGCAGAGGCGCTCAGATACGACAGCTGAGAATAAGTCCCTCCCAACTGTCACTATCCCAGACCCCTCCTTTAAAGTGCAGGCATTGTACTTCCCATTTCCAGGACAAGTCCAACTAAATCAATTAACTGGTTTCCCTGAATCCCTTCACAAAATATTACCCTGCTCACACTCCAACAGCTCGTCAGGTCCCAAAAACCATTCGTCTCCATTCACTCCTATCTAACACGCTCACACATGCTTGCTGGAAGTCCAAGCCCCTCGCCCACAAAACTTCCTTTACCCCCTCCTCCCTCCAACCTTTTCGAGGACGACCCCTACCCCGCCGTCCTTCTCCTACAGATTTATAGGCTCTCAAAGTCATTCTACTTTGATCCATTCTCTCTAAATGACCAAACCACCTCAACAACCCTTCTTCAGCCCTCTGACAAATACTTTTAGTAACTCCACACCTCCTCCTAATTTCCACATTCCGAATTTTCTGCATAATATTTACAACACACACACATTGCCCTTAGACAGGACATCTCCACTGCCTCCAGCCGCCTCCTCGCTGCAGCATTTGCAACCCATGCTTCACACCCATATAAAAGTGTTGGTACCACTATACTTTCGTACATTCCCTTCTTTGTCTCCATGGATAACGTTTTTTGTCTCCACATATACCTCAACACACCACTCACCTTTTTTCCTTCATCAATTCTATTGTTAACCTCATCCTTCATAAATCCATCCGCTGACAAGTCAACTCCCAAATATCTCTAAACATTCACTTCTTCCATACTCCCTCTCTCTAATGTGATATCAAATTTTTCTATATTTATTTAAATCATTTGATACCCTCATCACCTTACTTTTATCAATGTTCACTTTCAACTTTCTACCTTTACACACCCTCCTAAACTCGTCCACTAACCTTTGCAACTTTTCTTTAGAATCTCCCATAAGCACAGTATCATCAGCAAAAAGTAACTGTGTCAACTCCCATTTTGCATTTAATTCCCATAATTTAATCCCACCCTCTCCCCAACACCCTAGCATTTACTCTTTTACAACCCCATCTATAAATATATTAAACAACCATGGTGACATTACAAATCCCTGTCTAAGACCTACTTTTACTGGGAAGTAATCTCCCTCTCTCCTACACACCCTAACCTGAGCCTCACTATCCTCGTAAAAGCTCTTCACAGCATTCAGTAACTTACTACCTATTCCATACACTTGCAACATTTGCCACATTGCTCCCCTATCCACTCTATCATATGCCTTTTCTAAATCCATAAATGCAATGAAAACTTCTCTACCTTTATCTAAATACTGTTCATATATATGCTTAACTGTAAACACTTGATCTACTCATCCCCTACCCACTCTAAAGCCTCCTTGCTCATCTGCAATCCTACTCTCTGTCTTACCTCTAATTCTTTCAATAATAACACTACCTGGTATACTCAGTAAACTTATTCCCCTATAATTCTTACAATCTCTTTTATCCCCCTTCCCTTTATATAAAGGAACTATACATGCTCTCTGCCAATCCCTAGGTACCTTCCCCTCTGTCATACATTTATTAAACAAAAATACCAACCACTCCAACACTATCCCCCCCTGCTTTTAACATTTCTGTCATGATCCCGTCAGTTCCAGCTGCTTTACCCCCTTTCATTCTACGTAATGCCTCACGCACCTCCCCCACACTCACATCCTGCTCTTCTTCACTCCTAAACGATGTTATACCTCCCTGTCCAGTGCATGAAATTACCGCCTCCCTTTTTTCATCGACATTTAAAAGTTCCTCAAAATATTCCCGCCATCTGCCCAATACCTCCAGCTCCCCATCTACTAACTCCCCTACTCTGTTTTTAACTGACAAATCCATTTGTTCCCTAGGCTTTCTTACCTTGTTTATCTCACTCCAAAATTTTTTCTTGTTTTCAGCAAAATGTCTTGACAGAGCCTCTCCCACTCTTTCATCTGCTCTCCTTTTGTACTCTCACCACTCTCTTCACCTTTCTTTTACTCTCCATATACTCTGCTCTTCTGTTAACACTTCTGCTTTGTAAAAAACCTCTCATAAGCTACCTTTTTCTCTTATCACACTCTTTACTTCTTCATTCCACCACTCCTCTTTCCTCCTGCACCCACCCTCCTATAGCCACAAACTTCTGCCCCACATTCTAATACTGCATTTTTAAAACTATCCCAACTCTCTTCAACCCCCCCACTATTCATACTTGCACTAGCCCACCTTTCTGCCAATAGTTGCTTATATCTCGCCCTAACTTCCTCCTCCCTTAGTTTATACACTTTTACCTCTCTTACTTGCTGTTGCCATTTTCTTTTTGTCCCATCTACCTTTTACTCTAACTGTAGCTACAACTAAATAATGATCTGCAATATCTGTTGCCCCTCTATAAACATGTACATCCTGAAGCCTACCCATCAACCTTTTATCCACCAATACATAATCTAACAAACTACTTTCCTTACGTGCTATATCATAACTTGTATATTTATTTATCCTCTTTTTCATAAAATATGTGTTACTTATTACCAAACCTCTTTCTACACATAGCTCAATTAATGGTTCCCCATTTACATTTACCCCTGGCACCCCAAATTTACCTACTACTTCCTCCACAACATTTTTACCCACTTTAGCATTAAGATCCCTAACCACAATTACTCTCTCACTTGGTTCAAAACTCCCCACACACTCACTCAACATTTCCCAAAATCTCTCTCTCTCCTCTACACTTCTCTCTTCTCCAGGTGCATAAACACTTACTATAACCCACTTTTCACATCCAACCTTTATTTTACTCCACATAATCCTTAAATTTATACATTTATATTCCCTCTTTACCTGCCATAACTGATTATTCAACATTATTGCCACTCCTTTAGCTCTAACTATTTGAAAAGCCTGACCTAATCCCATTTATTTCTCCCCACTGAAACTCTCTTACCCCCTTCAGCTTTGTCTCACTTAAAGCCAGGATATCCAGCTTCTTTTCATTCATAACATCTACAATCATCTCTTTCTTATCATTCGCACAACATCCACGCACATTCAAACATCCCACTTTGACGGTTTTCTTCTTTTTCTTTTTAGTAAATCTATACAGGAAAAGGGGTTACTAGCCCATTGTTCCCGGCCTTTTAGTTGACTTTTACAAAACGCATGGCTTACGGAGGAAAGATTCTTAAAGATTAGCAGCTCCTAACATAATTTGTTCGAGGCGATGACGACTGCCATGCTGCTGATGAGGTTGATATTTCTGGCTACCTCCTCCTCGTCCACCTTTTCCACGTCCACCACGGCCACGGTATCCACCACCTCTGCCTCGATCAAGGTTGCCAACACTACCAGTTTCAGCAGCATCTAGTACTGTTTCTTCATCAGCCACGCGACGGCGCTCATCAATGTGAGGACGTGATGTTCTTGGTGCTATAGATGATTCACCCTCATCCCAATCTGGAGTTCCCTGGCGTGACCACTAACCAGTTAAAGGAATGGTCGTTATTGTAGCGGTCGCCTCCTCTGCCAGCACCCCTTCCGCGACCTCCTCGTGGGCCACCTCTTCCTCGTCCATGACTACCCATCTCCATGTCACTGTTGTAACCACGGTCATTTCTCTTGATGGGATAACCCTGATTATTTCCTAAGCTGTTTGTAGTATGCATATTTCTTAATTTCTGATCAATTTCAAGTTTTTCTTGTCTTAGTTGTTCACCCTCTTTTAAATGAGCTAAATGATATTCAAGTAGAATGGAAGCATTGGCAATGGCTTCAACCGTGCCAACAAAGACAAACGGAACTTGTCCTTCAGTACGGGGAGTTGTGGGCTCGGGTTCATTGTCTCCTTCAATCTTCACCCGCACTACACCAGACTTATCCACCATTTCTTGTATGACACGACCATTCTTACCAATTACTTTTTCTACTAGTATTCGTGGCACTTGCACAGATTCTTCACTATATTCTAACATAGACCATGCCTTTTTTACTGCTTCTTCCGTCTCGCCATAAATCTTAAAAACACAGGTATTTTCTTCTAATTCAATATTCGTTACTCCTTCGACCTTACGAGCTTGCTGTATAATTGCCCCATGTGCACCAATGGCAAGTCCCATTAGATCTTCCCGAACACTGAACTCTTCAACAAACCCTGCTGTAGACTGAAGCTTTGTAGATTCTACATTGTTTAGCTGCTTCTTCTGTTCGATAAAGAAGTACCACTTTCTGTTTCAGGTTTCGAAAATGCATATCGGATAACATATAGGCCAACTTGAGACATTGGTCATTCCGAGATATTAAGGTCAAAAAGTGTTTTTCTGGATTGTATACACAACTGGAAGCTCCACACGCTTTCTTGAAGGGCTTGTGAACACTTTCCATCCGAGCATACACTCTGATGTCTTCTGGAACTTCTATCAACCTTTGTAAAGGTTTTTTGTGTAATAGGAGGATTAACATTTCTTGGCCGTACTTTCTCTGATGGAAAGATGTTTTCACCACTTGTAATTGACACCCCAGTAAACTCTACTACAGTGGACCCCCGAGTTTCGTAAACCCCAGAAATCGTACATTTATGTAAGTATAATATTGTAAGTGCTTGTGGAACAGTATTTTTGGGGGTCTGAAATAGACTAACCTACGTGACATTTTTCCTTAAGGGAGTAAATTCGTTCGGTAATGGCACTTGAGTAGACTTCAGGAGTGAAGTTTTTACGAAACTCGGGGGTCCACTGTACATGAAAATTTCCTTTTGATATCTTTATGGTTGCTTTCCAATAAGCAGCATAAGGCAAAGACATAAGTTTATCATACACCTCAACTTCAGCACCTTCAGGATATTCTACAGACGGAGGGCCCGGTGATGGAGGTAATCTTACACCTGTCATGGCCACCCGAGCTTCCGCACTCCAATCGCCTTCGTACTGCACCAGAACCTCATCTCCCACCATGTCCAAAACAAAAGCCTTGTAATAGGCCCCATGAGGGCCCAAGACTTCTACACAAAGCTTGTCCATCTTGCTACTGGTGGCTGGGAGTCCCTGCTGCTGCTGCTGCTGCTGCTGCTCCTCTAATACACTGCTTCTGTTACACCACTACCTGCTGCTCCTGCCTCACATATACTTGTTTATGTAAACTCCCTCTCTATGTCATGTTCATCTCGGGAGAAGAATGATACCATCATTATTAAGATGTAGAGGAGTAAAGTGTTTGTTCACTCCAGTGTGAATATTTCTTATTTATAAATTATGTACATTGTTTGTGTGAATAGTAGTGGTGGCTTTCTGCTGCCGCCGACCACCACCACGGCTTATGGTCAGTGGCCCTTATACCCAACAACACTACCACCAGTCCTTACATTTGTAATGACATGTTTTATTCATTCTAGAGTTTATATCATGTTTCTACCTGGAGAGAATTCCAGGGGTCAACGCCCCCGCGGCCCGGTCCGTGACCAGGCCTCCTGTTGGACCAGAGCCTGATCAACCAGGCTGTTACTGCTGGCCGCACGCAGTCCAACGTACGAACCACAGCCCGGATGGTCAGGTACCGACTTTAGGTGCCTGTCCAGTGCCTGCTTGAAGACAGCCAGGGGTTTGTTGGTAATCCCCCTGATGTATGCTGGGAGGCAGTTGAACAATCTTGGGCCCCTGACACTTATTGTGTTGTCCCTCAACGTGCTAGTGGCACCACTGCTCTTCATTGGGGGGATGTTACATCGCCTGCCGAGTCTTTTGCTTTCGTAGGGAGTGATTTTTGTGTGCAAGTTTGGTACTAAGCCCTCGAGAATTTTCCATGTGTATATAATAATGTATCTCTCCCGCCTGCGTTCTAGAGAGTACAGGTTTAGGAACTTCAAGCGTTCCCAGTAGTTGAGGTGGTTTATCGCACTTATGCGTGCGGTGAAGGTTCTCTGCACATTTTCAAGGTCAGCAATTTCTATGTTATTAATATTGTTTATTATGTCATATTAGATGAATTGTGATAGATAAATAAGCCGTAAAGCTGATATTAGTGTCAAATTGAAGAATTTTGTCCTGCCTCCCAACAAACTCTCCTCCCTCTCTCCTCCTCTCCATCTTCCATACACCAACAAGAGTCGCCAATAAAGGTAACCCTTTCGGGGTTTTGGTAGTACTAGTACGGCTTACGCCCTGGGGTTATTGACGTACTAGTACGCCTAAATTCTAGCGCCCTCAAATCAAGCAGAAACAGGCTGTTAGGCCTAGATGTGATAGAATGGGTCTGTGCGGTGAGCGTGTGCAGTATAAAAAAAATTCCTGCACCAAACATTGCATAATGAGGAAAAAAAACTGACCGTGTTTTTGGTTTAAAACAGCGACTTTGCAGTCTATTTCCGTATGGTATTTATGCTTGTATTCTCATTTTCTTAGTCTCATTTTATAGAATAGATGATATATTACAGAAATAGAGATAATTTTGACTGGTTTCACAATGACAAGAACCTTGAAACTGAGCGCAAATTAGCGAAAATGTTCGATTTTGGCCGATGTTCAAGAGTAAAGAAATCACACCATGCGTCCAATACACATCAACTGGAGAGTCTAATATTCTTGCACAAGTGCGCTGATATTATTTATACCATTTTTACAATGATGCAGTTGTATACATAACAGTAAATCTTCTATTTTTTGGAGAATAAAAATTCAAAATGGAAAGCAAAAGTAATGTAAGAGGGGCCTGGAGACGTGACTAATGAACAGAGAAGATGTTATTTTAGTGCCAGGAATGTCTCCCTTGTTTATTATGAACCCTATTTTGAAATTGGCATCGTTTGAAATTTGTCTGAAATTGGCCAAATTGCCATTTTTTGACGACTATTTTGGGTAGTTGAAATTGGTAAGTAGGCGGTTTCTTGTACTCAATCGATAGAAGAAATGGGGTTCTAGTGAAATAGCTATAATTTTAGTAGATTGAAACATTGGAATTTGCCAAAAATATTGCTAGAAGTGGGCAAAATCGCCGATGCGTAAATGTCATGGATACCGCTAACTTCGCGAAAGCATAATTCCGTTAGTTTTTGATCAAATTTCATAATTTTTGTGGCGTTATGATCGGAAAAAGATTCTCTATCATTTCATAAGTTTTTTTTTTAAATTCATGGACCCTGAGAACGAGTTTCAGAGAGACCCCTTGGACCCCCAAAGGGTTGAATTTTCATTTATACATGTTATTAGTGCTTTATTTTTATTTGTCATTCTTTTCTGTATGTAAATCTATATTAATCTCTAAAAAATTATTTTTTGTTAATACTCCTGGGTGTCTGAAACGAATTAATTGAATTTACATTACGTATTTCTTATGGGGAAAATAGCTTCAGTTTTCGTTGATTTCAGTTTTAGTCAATCCCTCTGGAACGGATTAAACACAAAAACAGAGGGTTGACTGTACAGTGGAACCCCGGATTTCGTACGCACCGAATATTGTGCGTTTCGGATTTAAAACACTTTTTTGTGCGGAATTTTGGTCTGGATTTCGTACCTCCACCGGGAAATCGTATGTATCAGATGCATCAGTCCATCCGGAATGCCGCCACTCATGCGTATGTGTCTCAGTCTGGCTCTGTCACTGGTTGAGTGAGCATTACTTCACGCGTTCCATTGTTTTTGGTGCTTAACTACTGAGTGTGACTGTGAAATAAACAACCATGGGCCAAAAGAGTTCCTAGTGCCAGCCCTTTGGTAAAGAAGGTGAGAAACACGATAGAATTCAAGAAAGAGATTGTAGTGGCGTACGTGTGGCTAAGCTCGCCAGGATGTATGGCAAATCGACATCAACAATCTGTTCCATCCTGGCGAAGAAAGCAGAAATCAAGGAAGTTGATGTTGCGAAAGGAGTAAATATGCTAACGAAAAAGAGATCACAAACAATCGAAGATGTGGAGAAGTTGTTTTTGGTGTGGATCAACGAAAAACAGTGTTGTGGAGTCGATCATTTGCGAAAAGGCAAGGCAGTTGCATGCGGATCTCAAAGAGAATGCCTGGAACAAGTGCTGCTGTTAGTGAATTTAAGGCCAGCAGAGCCTGGTTCAACAGATTCAAAAAGCGTAGTGGCATACACAGTTGTAAATCATGGTGAGGCTGGAAGTTCAGACAAACGTGCTGCCAAAGAATTCGTTGATGAATTCAAGGAGTACATAGAGGCTGAAGGATTCGTCCCCCAACAAGTGTTCAATTGTGATGAAACAGGCCTCTTTTGGAAGAAAATGCTAGAGGACGTACATCACACAGGAGGAGGAGGAAAAGGCACTGCCAGGACACAAGCCTATGAAGGATAGGCTAACTCTTCTGTTCTGTGGTAATGCTAGTGGGGATTTCAAAGTGAAGCCTTTACTGATGTATCACTCTGAAAATCCCGAGTGTTCAAGAAAAACAAAGTCGTCAAGAGTAAATTGTGTGTGATGTGGAAAACTAATAATAAGGCATGGGTCACAAGGCAAATTTTCATTGACTGGGTCCGTGAAGTGTTTGGCCCGAGTGTGAAAAAATACCTCCTGGAAAATAAATTGCCACTCAAGTGCCTCCTGGTACTGGACAATGCTCCTGCTCATCCTCCAGACTTTGAAGACCAATTGTCTAGGGACCATGACCCATGGACCAGCAGGCCATTTCTAACTTAAAAAACTACACAAAAGCAGTGTTTCAAAGGTGCTTTGAAGTGACCTTGGACACTGAATTGACCCTAAGAGAGTTCCTGGAGGAATCACTTCAATATCCTCCATTGCATAAGCCTTATAGGTAAGGCTTGGCAGGGAGTAACTTCCAGGACTTTGAACTCTGGAGAAAATTGTGGCCAGAATGTGTCCTCGACAAGGATTTTGAAAGGTTTGAGGCTGACCCTGATGACCCTACGCCTGTTGTGAAATCTATTGTGTCTTTGGGGATGTCCAAGGAGTTGGAGGTGAGTGGCCAGGATGTGGAAGAGTTGGTGAAGGACCACAGGGAAGAGCTAACCACTGAAGAGCTGCAAGACCTTCATCTGGAACAGCAACAGACCTTAGCTGAGGAAACTGCTTCAGAGGAGGAGGAAGAGAGAGGGGAAGAAGGTGCCTTCTTCAGTGATTAAGGACGTGTGTGCAAAGTGGAAGGAGTTGCAAACTTTTGTGGAAATATCACCCTAACCAAGCTGATACAAGCCGTATCTGCAACATGTTCAGTGACAATACCTTGTCCCATTTTAGGCAAATCTTAACCCGTAAATGGTCCACACGTATATATACGTTAGTACCGCTACTACCCCAAACGTATATTTACGTTTTATTTTTCCTGCCTCTAAATTTGGCACGATTGGCCTGAGATGCCTGGTCAGCATAGAATATGCCTTAGCCCTTGGTGTGTGCTGTATTAAAAAAATCTGGGACCACTTAGTACCTTGTGGGAGGACCAGTTCAATTGAGCGCCAGCTTCAGCATTTATAGCGGCAAACACATGGGATTCACTGATGTCATGTAGTATTAACTCTCCCATTTTAAGTGGAAAGTGATGTTGACCTCGAGTTTAGTGGTTCTGAGGTGGATATGGCCATAAGTGGTCGAGGAAATATCAAAAACCTTGATAATAACCCATGTGCAACATATGTGCAACATCCTTTCAGAATGTCTTATAACCTATGCCTGTCTATCTTGTCTGTGTGTCTGTCTATCTCGATCTGACTCTGTCTATTTCTGTCTCACAGGTACACAAATACAATTATAGCCATAAAGGTTTTAAATTTCCTAGGATAACCCAAAAAATCCAGACAAAGTTTGACGTTTAGATATTGTGTAAACATGACTGGCAAATATGTATTTACACTTGCTCAGGAACCAGACGTGTTGGTTCAGGAGTGGATCTGAGACGGGAGAGCTAGATGCTAGATGGACAGAGAGCTTGACAGACAGGCAGATAGACAGAGAGCTTGACAGACAGAGAGCTTGCCAGACAGAGAGCTTGACAGACAGATAGACAGAGATTTTAGATTTTGCCACCGAAGTGGCTAGTATATTGTGCACCCCATATCCATCCTGTGGACGGTAGCGCAAGAGCATAGACAGAGAGCTTGGCACACACATATAGACAGAGCTTGACAGACAGATATGTTTGTGTAACAGTGAAAACAGAGGGAGATGCTCATCAAATGTCACCCTTTATCTTATCTTATCACGGCACCCTTGCGTACGCTCATCATATGTCAGAAATTATCTTCTCTGATCTTGTCACTGTCAGCAGTGGACTGACTTGTCTTACATTGTGCTTGAAGGGAACTTATTATTTCTTATTCTTCTTATTATTATTTTCATTATTCATATTTTTCCTATTATTATTATTATATACTCCCACATATCCAAAACATTACTGGGACCTATAAATACTTTGTATATATTCCTAGACAATAGTAAATGACCAAAACAGGTGTAAATGTCCACCTGCCAGTGTGTTTGTGACAATTTGAGTACAATTTGAGTACCTAATATTAGTGTTAGAACAAAGAACTACTGTAAATTGTAATTATCAGAACATAAAAATTATATAAAATATAAAAACGAGAAAAAAAGGTATATCGGCAACACTTCTACAAGCGGCAGGACTCGATGTTGCCGTCAGGTGAGCATTCAGTGCCAACTTCTCGGCCTCATATATCGGTAAGTACTGAACCTAACTTTTTTTTTCTATGCTATAACACTTAGAAAAATGTGCTCTATTTCTATAAAAAAAGTTGTTTTTTTTTTTCAAAATATTCGGGGCACTGGGGTAGTAAACGTATATATACGTTTGGACCGTTTACGGGTTAAAGACGCCAGAAACAGAGCTCTCTGAACAGATTTTTTGTTCGACAGGGGTCCAGTGACTCAAGCTGGTCCTAGTGCCAGTAAAAAACAAAGAAGGGAAGTAACACCGGATAGGGCTTTGATACCTGAAGTCCTTATGGAGTCGGATTCCCCTTCCAAACAATAAGCTCTCCTCTCTCTTCCCTCCTCGCCTTCTTCCATACGCCAACAAGTCTTCAATAAAGGTATGTAATAGTGATTTAAATGTTCATTTATCCATTTCATTAGTGCTTCATATTTATTTCTCATTGTTTTCTGTATGTAAAACTATAGTTATTCTTTAAAAAATTTATTTTTTGTTAATATTTTTGGGTGTTGAACGGATCAATTGTTATTTTTTTTTTATTAACACATTGGCCGTTTCCCACCAAGGCAAGGTGGCCCGAAAAAGAAAAACTTTCATCATTCACTCCATCACTGTCTTGCCAGAGGGATGCTTACACTACAGTTATAAAACTGCAACATTTAACATCCCTCCTTCAGAGTGCCGGCACTGTACTTCCCATCTCCAGGACTCAAGTCCAGCCTGCCGGTTTCCCTGAATCCCTTCATAAATGTTACTTTGCTCACACTCCAACAGCACGTCAAGTATTAAAAACCATTTGTTTTCATTCACTCCTATCAAATACGCTCGTGCATGCTTGCTGGAAGTCCAAGCCCCTCGCACACAAAACCTCCTTTATCCCCTCCCTCAAACCTTTCCTAGGCCAACCCCTATCTCGCCTTCCCTCCACTACAGATTTATACATTCTCGAAGTCATTCTACTTTGTTCCATCCTCTCTACATGTCCGAACCACCTCAACAACCCCTCCTCAGCTCTCTGGATAATAGTCTTGGTAATCCCGCACCTCCTCCTAATTTCCACACTACAAATTCGCTGCATTATATTCACACCACACATTGATTTCAGACATGACATCTCCATTGCCTCCAGCCTTCTCCTTGTTGCAACATTCACCACCCATGCTTCACACCCATATAAGAGGTGTGAAGCATATAATTGTGTACTTACATTATTTCTTATAGGAAATACAGTGGACCCCCAAGTTTCAGTCACCTCGGAAATCGTACAATTATGTAAGTATAATATTGTAAGTGCTTTTGTAAGTGTATTTTTGGGGGTCTGAAATGGACTAACCTACTTGACATTATTCCTTAACCCTTTGGGGGTCCAAGGACCTTCTCCGAAACTCGTTCTCAGGGTCCACGAATTTAAAAAAAAAAAAAATTCTTATGAAATGATAGTTTTTTTTTTCTAAATCTAATAGGCTAAAAATACATTTTTGCGATCAATACTCACCGAGATATAGAGGATTAAAGTTGACGAAAATTGAACCGCTGCCAGCAACATCGGTGACTGCCGGTTGGTCGGTAATCTTCTATTTTCTTTCTTGAAGTTGTTTTCTTATCGATTTTAATTTTTTTTTTTTCAAATAACTTTTATGGCCTGTGAGACTAATATAAGTGCTGTTTTTTCAAATATTCACTCACTAAGTATTATACAATAATTACATAAAGTTTGTTATCACTATTTTGTTTACACAACTTATTTACAGTTATTCACAATAACAAATAGTTTCTTTTTATTGTTCAATCATGTATATATATATATATATATATATAGTCACTGGACATGTTTCTAGAAGTTCTGCAGCCTGTGGAAGTCTCTGAAACATGGTTCCATGCACAGTGGTATTTTACATTCCACACACATAAAACAAGTGTCTCTGCGTTGTTGTGGGCATTTTTTTGTATGTGCACAGACAAAACACCTCCTCTGAGCCTTTTTCTTGCATGCAGTAGCAGGCACTTTTGTTAGGAAGTGATCACCAGGCCTGAGACGAGAGGGTAGGTGTTGATAACTTGGTGTTGGGCAGGTTTCTATTGCAGGAGTTGTTCCTTGGTACTTGAATATTATTTGTCTGATGACAGACAAAAAATTTGCCATATGGTGGTTTGTTTCTGGTCTTCAACTTATAAATATTATAAGCATTGAGCATGGTAATGTCCAGAATGTGAAAAAATAGTTTTATGTACCACTTGTAACTCTTGTGAACACAATTAGCAAACCCAATTTGCATGTCACATTTGTCCACTAAGTGCATATTGAGCGTGTAGTCCATCACAGCTGCAGGTTTTAGAATGGGTTCATTGGTCTCTCTACTCACCCTGCCAGTGTCTGTCATTTCGTTAGGGTGAATTGATGACAACAGTGACATCTCATTTGTCATGCCACCAAAATGTCATGATGTCATTGGCAGCAAACGCCTGCACCTCACCTCAACGAGTGCCTGCATTGAACCTAGGCATATGCTTACGATTTGCACGCACTGTACTGCACACATCTGTCAAGTTCACTCGCAAAAAATCACTGAGGGAGGGGCTTGTGTACCAGTTATCAGTAGTATATAATATATGCCCCTTACCAAGATATGGTTCCATCATTGTTCTAACCACATCACCAGAGATACCCAGTAACTTCCTGGTATCTTTTCAATGTATTACTTCCAGTGTACACAATAATATCCAATACAATACCACTGTAGCAATCACAAAGCACAAACAACTTTATACCAAAGCGTTTCCTCTTGCTTGGTATATACTGCTTGAACGACAGTCTACCTTTGAACAGAATCAGTGACTCGTCAATAACAAGCTTCCTGAAGGGATAAAAATGCATATTGACTTTCTCTTTCAGATACAGAAACACATTCCTAATCTTATATAACCTGTCGTTTCTGTCAGGCCTGGTTTTGTCTGAGAAGTGGAGCATACGTAACAGTAGCACAAATCGATTCACTGATATTATATCACTGAAACCTGGTGTTGCAATCAGGCGGTCTGTCGACCATTATGATTTGACACGGTGCTTATTCACATGTGGCATAAGCATTATTGTGGCAAAGAACAAGTACATCTCAGCCACAGTTGCCTTTTTTCACCTGTTGAGGCGTGATGTTGGTGAAAGTATTGTGTTTGCCATGGTGTACTCGTAGTATTTGTTGTTCTCCCTGACAATAATTTCCATCAGGGGATCGTCAAAAAATAACTCGAAACATTCCAGTTCACTGGCATTGTTCCCAAGTGGACAAGATGGGCGTATTCCACTTGGACTGTCATCAAACTGATGGGGATTGGGAATAAAACTGTCAGCGTCCTGCCAATCCCAGGTGCGGTCTGCTGGTGGGTACTGGATATTTACAGGTGGTTGTGTGGGTTGTGGAAGTGGAGGTTTTGGTTGTGGGGGGTTGGTGGGTGGGTGCGGATGTCCTTTGTTGTAACTGAGCCGACTCAGCAGCGTCGGTGCCAGCATGGTCCACTGCTGGTGCCTCGCACCTGGCACCACTACCAGATGCATGCACATTTCTCATTCCAATTGCAACACTATCGTCTTCATTTTCACTATCACTTCCTGTTGTACGGTCACGGGATGTACTCCGAGATGTACTCCTTCCCCTTGGAACAGCATATGGCACGCTACCAGAGCGCATATACCGTCATATATACTGACGCTTCACTGGAGAATATTCTGCTCCACTCTCGCTACTGGAACTGTTTTGAAGAGCTTGGAGTTCATATTCACTATCACTATCATCACCATTGCTCACATCAGAGTCTGGGATATGAGTAAATAACAGTTTCCTCTTTCGTTCTGGAACAATTGAGGGTGAACAAGATGCCACAACACCGGAGGTGGACGGCTGAGGGTCGTCTGGGTTTTCCTCAATATTATCGGTATTATGGTCAATAGTTTTGGTCACAACCTCCTCAAAACCTTGAAACTCATCATCACTGACACTCCCATCAGTGTTAGAACTGTCACTGGGGAACAAAAGTGTTCTAATTCGCCGAGGAGTGAGGAGTTTCTTATCGCGAGGCATGGTGAACAGGGTGTACTAACATGGCGTTCCCACAATGCACCACTGGGTCCCAGATTTTTTTCCTACTGCGCACACTGACCACGCAGACCCATTCTCTCGCCACTAAGCCTACCAGCCATTTCGCGCTTAATTTGAAGGAGCTAGAATTTATGC
Organism: Cherax destructor; assembly: GCA_009830355.1. NCBI lineage: Eukaryota > Metazoa > Arthropoda > Malacostraca > Decapoda > Parastacidae > Cherax > Cherax destructor. The sequence goes on along the minus strand of WNWK01009911.1, from coordinate 34,770 downwards.
GTACTAGTACGTGGATAACCCCAGCGCGTAAGCCGTACTTGTACGACCAAAACCCCGAAAGGGTTAAGGGAGTAAATTCGTTCGGTAATGGCACTTGAGCAGCCTTCTGGAATGAATGATGACTGAAACTCGGGGGTCCACGGTATTTCTTCGGTTTTCATATGTTTTGGATTTAGACTGACCTTCTGGAACGGATTAAGTACGAAAAATGGCATTCTGCTTTATGGCGGAAGCCTGGAACCTAACCTGCCATGTAAGTGGGGCCCTACTGTAAATAAATCTGGGGTGGGAGGGAGGAGTAGCAGGTAATATCCCAGGAAGTGTTGGAGGGAGAGAGGTAAAGGTGGTTTTGAGTGTTAGGAGCTTTAGCATCCAACAGGCTTATACAGTGGACCCTCGGTTAACGAATACCTCGAAAATCGTACAATTACGCAAGTATAATATTTTAAGTGCATGTGGAAGTGTATTTTTGGGGGTCTGAAATAGACTAACCTACGTGACATTATTTCTTAAGGACGTAAATTCGTTCGGTAATGGCACTTGAGCAGGCTTCTGGGATGAATTTTTTTCATTAACCGAGGGTCCACTGTATGTGACTGTTACAGTGGAACCTCGGTTGTCGAATTTAATTAGTTCCAGATGTCAATTTGACAACCAAAGCAATTTTTCCCTTAGAGAATAATGTAAATTGAATTAGTCCATTCCAGACCTCAAATGACAATATAATAATTTATTAAAAATGTACTATTACATAAAACTGTAAAAATGAATACTACTAAAAGAAACTAACTGAAATACTGTACAGTAAATGAAAATTTAACTGCCTCTTACCTGTCAGAGGAGAGCTAATGGCATACTGGAAGCAAGAGGTGGAGGAAAGAAGGGGGGGGGGTATGTTACTGCTTGGAAGGAGAGTCACCTTCTATTAACCCCTTAACTGCCCAAATGTAGATTTACGTTCTCTCGCCCAGCGCTCCAAATATTTTGAAAAAAAAAAAAAAAAAAAATAAATGAAGGACTTTTTTTTTCATAAAATAATGCGGAAAAAAAAAATTCTAGAATGAGTACTTACAGAGATACAAGGCCACAAAGTCGGCACTTGTCGCTCACCTGATATCAACATGAAGTGCTGCCACTTGCAGATGTGTTGCTGATATACATTTTTTTCTCATTTTTTTTTTTTGTATAATTTTTATGTTCTGATAATGACAATTTGTAGTAGTTCTTATGAATTCATAGTTGATCTTTGTTCTAATACTAATATTAGGTACTGAAATAGTACTCAAAAAGTCATAAACACAGTGACAGGTGAACATTTTCATCTACCTTAAGTCACATACTATTGTCTAGAAATATATACAGTGGAACCCCGGTTAACGAAAAAAATTCATTGCAGAAGCCTGCTCAAGTGCCATAACCGAATGAATTTACTTCCTTAAGAAAAAATGTCATTTAGGTTTAGTCTATTTCAGACCCCCAAAAATACACTTCCACAAGCACTTACAATATTATACTTACATAATTGCACGATTTCCGGGGTGTTCGTTAACCAGGGTTCCACTGTACATAGTATTTATAGGTCCCAGCAATGTTTTGGATGCACGGGAGTATATAATAATAATAATAATAAATAATAATAATAATAATAATTTATCTTGAAGCTTGATGTAAGTGTGTATCACTTGTCTTATCTTATCTTATTTCTCCGCTAATGACAGTGGTGACATTTGATTAGCCTTTGCTTTTTCACTGTTACACAAAAACATGTCTGTCTGTCTCAGAGTTGCTCATGAACCAGCTGGTATTACATACGATCACCAAAAGCAACCACAACTAGGCGAGTACTTTGTCTGGATTTTTTTGGGTTATCCTAGGTAATTTACACTATGTATAATTGTATTTGTGTGCCTGCCAGCCAGCCAGCCTGCGGAAATTACAGTTTCAGTACACACACAACCCACACACATAAAAAAGAGAGGAGCTTATGACGACGTTTCGGTCCGACTTGGACCATTTACAAAGTTACACTAACACAAAGGACAGGTAGAAGGGGTATTTATAGGCAGGCAGACAGGGAAGGGCACAAGAAAGAGGTGGAGGGGTAATAATGGAGGTAGTAGCGATAGTGGTAGTAGTAGTGGAGTCAGTCATATTCTAGGGTTGTGTGTGTATTGTTCCAGTCACAGTATTGTGCCTTTTTTTGTTATTTACAGTTTCAGAATTGTTTCTTTTTACTTAGGGCATTTTTGGGGTTATCCTAGGTAATTTACACTATGTATGATTGTATTTACATATAAGTTCCTGTGAGATAGAGACAGAGATAGATACAGACAGATGGAGATAGAGACTGCCAATCAGCCAGCCAGCCTGCCAAAATTACAGTTTGAGAATTGTTTCTTTTTACTTAGGGCATAGGTTATAGGACATTCTGGCAGGATGACACTTTCCTCTTAACCCTTTCAGGGTCCAAGGGGGGTCTCCGAAACTCGTTCTCAGGGTCCACGAATTAAAAAAAAAAAAAAAAAAAAAATTCTTATGAAATGATAGAGAATCTTTTTCCGATCATAACGCCACAAAAATTATGAAATTTGATCGAAAACTAACAGAATTATGCTTTCGCGAAGTTAGCGGTAGCCATGACACTTACGCATCGGCGATTTCGCCCACTTTGAGCCCTATTTTCTGCAAATTCCAATGTCTCAGTCAACTAACATTATAGCTATGTCGCTAGAACTCCATTTCTTCTATCGATTGAGTACAAGAAACCACCAATTTACCAATTACAACTACCCAAAATAGTGGTCAGAAAATGGCAATTTGGCCAATTTCAAACGATGCCAATTTGAAAATAGAGTCCAGAATAAACAAGGCAGACATTCCTGGCACTAAAATAACGTCTTCTCTGTTCATTAGTCACGTTTCTAGGCCCCTCTTACATTACTTTTGCTTTTCATTTTGAATTTTTATTCTCACAAAAAAATATAAGATTTACTGTTATGTATACAACTGCATCATTGTAAAAATGGTATAAATAATATTAGAGCACTTGTGCATGAATATTAGACTCGCCAGTTGATGTGTATTGGACGAATGGTGTGATTTGTTTACTCTTGAACATCGTCAAAAATCGAACATTTTCGCTATTTTGAGCTCAATTTCAAGGTACTTGTCGTTGTCAAACCAATCAAAATCATCTCTATTTCTGTAATATATCGTCCAATCTATCAAATGAGACCAAGAAAACGAGAATACATCAATAAATACCATACGAAAATAGACTGCAAAGTCGCTGTTTTATACCAAAAACACGGTCAGTTTTTTTTTCCTCATTATGCACTGTGTGGTGCAGGAATTTTTTTATACTGCGCACACTGACCGCACAGACCCATTCTATCACATCTAGGCCTAACAGCCTGTTTCTGCTTGATTTGAGGGCGCTAGAATTTAGGCGTACTAGTACGTCAATAACCCCAGGGCGTAAGCCGTACTAGTACATCAATAACCCTGAAAGGGTTAAAAGGGGAGTGTTAATACGACATGACATCAGTTAATCCTTGGTGTTTGCCGTGCTGTTTGCTCTAGCTGGTGCTCAATGGAACTGGTGCTCCCACAAGGTACTAAGTGGTCCCAGATTTTTTTAATACAGTGCACACCGAGGGTTAAGACCCATTCTATGCTGACCCGGCATCTTAGGCCAGTTGAGCCAAATTTGGAGACAGGAAAAATAAAACGTTGATCTACATTTGGAGCGCTAGCAGTAAGAACGTAGATCTACGTTTGGAGCGCTAGCGGTAAGAACGTAGATCTATGTTTGGACAGTTAAGGGGTTAATATGTCAGGCAACTGTCCTTCTGGTGTTGTTTCTCTTCTTTGTCTCTTTTCACCACTAACACCTTGTTCTGGCTCACTGGTTCTTTGTCTCACTAAGAACCTGTCCAGTGAGGTATGTTTCAGGCTCCGTTTTAACACTTGTCTAAATTGAGACTTTACACTGTCATTGTACATGTTAGAGACGGATGGCCACTGCTTTGTCTGGATGGTATTTTTCATCAAACTCCTACACTTCATGCCATTTAGCACACATTTCCTTGACAAGTGCAATGGGCATATCATCCCTTCCCTCTTCCTTTGATGACAGCTCCTCCACTAAAATCTGTTGCTGCTCCTTCTGAAGGTCTACAAGTTCTTCTGTGGCAAGTTCAATTCTATGCACCTCCACCAACTCCTCCACATCATCTTCAGTCACCTCTAGGCCCAAGGTCTTCCCCAGGGACGCAATATCCTCTACCGTCTCAGGTTCATCTTCAAAGCCTTCAAAATCCCTGGCTGCCACAAAGTCAGGACACAATTTCATTCATGGTGACTGCATGGTCCTAGAAGACATTTCCCCATGCTTTGTCTATAAGCCTCAAGCAGGTGAGGACATTGAAATGTTCCTTCCAGAACTCCCTGAGGGTTAAATTTGTTTCTGAAGTGATTTCAAAGCACTCCATGCCAAGTCTTACCTATAAGGCTTATGCAATGGAGGATATTGAAGTGATTCCTCCTTCTTTGGGTCAATTCAGTGTCCGAGGTCACTTCAAAGCACCTTTCAAACACTGCTTTTGTGTAGTTTTTTGAAGTTAGAAATAACCTGCTGGTCCATGGGCTGGATGAGAGGAGTGGTGTGAGGATGAGCAAGAGCATTGTCCAGTACCAGGAGGCACTTGAGTCCCAATTCCTTTTCCTGGAGGTATTTTTTCACAACGGGGCCAAACACTTGATGGATCCACTGTGAAAATTTGCTTCATGACCCATGCCTTAGTGTTAGCCTTCCACATCACACACAATTTATTTTTGACGACATTGTGTTTCTTGAACACACTGGGATTTTCAGAGTGATACACGAGTAAAGGCTTCACTTTAAAATCCCCACTAGCATTACTACACAGCATGAGAGTTAGCCTGTCTTTCATAGGCTTGTGTCCTGGCAGTGCCTTTTCCTCCTGAGTAATGTAGGTCCTGTTTGGCATTTTCTTCCAAAACAGGCCTGTTTCATCACAAACACTTGTTGGGGTTTGAATTTTTCAGTCTCTATGTACCCCTTAAATTCACTCAAAACTTTTCAGCAGCACGTGTCTGAACTGGCTGCCTCACCATGCTTTACCACATAGTATATGCCACTATGTTTCCTAAATCTGTCAAACCAGCCTTTGCTGGCCTTAAAATCACTCTAATCAGCACTGGTTCCAGGCATTTTCTTGACAAGATCTGCGTGCAACTGCCTTGCCTTTTCACAAATTATCGCCATGGAAACACTATTACCCGCTATCTGTTTTTCGTTGATCCACACCACCAACAACTTCTCAACCTCATCCACTGCTTGTGATCTTTTTTTCGTTAACATATCAACACCTTTCGCAACATTAGCTTCCTTAATTTCTTTTCCAGGATAGAGGTGATAGTTGATTTGTTCTTGCCATACATCCTGGCAAGCTCCCCCACACGTACGCCACTCATATTTTTCAACTATCTCCTTCAATTCTATGGTGTTCCTCACTTTCTTTATCACAGGGGTGCCACTAGGAAGTTTCTTTGGACCCATGGTGGCTTATTTCACAGTGATAATTAATGAAGAAGCACTGAATTTACTGTGAAATGTTTGGATGCGCGTGCCGGGTTATGTTCACTCGATGGTAAACAAAGCTAGACTGGCTCATGACGCCTGAGCGGGGAGGCGCGCAAGCGCGGGCAGGCAGACATGTCTGGTACGTGGGCTGAAACTTGGGGAAACGGCCGAGTCGGGCAAAAATTGGGCCGAAAAAAGCGACCGAAACAAGAGTCGGCCGATACTCAGGGTAGCCAAAATTTGGGGTCCACTGTATCTGTCTATCTCTGTCTCACAGGTACACATAAATAATAAATACAATTATACATAGTGTAAATTACCTATGATAACCCAAAAATTCCAGACAGTGCTATACAGTGCTTCTAGATATAAGACATAAGTATGACTGGCAAGTAATGCGCATTTTTACTTGATCAGGAATCAGAGAGCGGCTCGTAAACTAACAAGTTTACGAGCTGCTCCCTGAGACAGAGACAAGCAAACGGAAAGACACACACACGGGCAGACAGAAAGACAGATAAGCATAGCTAGACTGACATATAGACAGACAGATAGGCAGATACAGTAGATCGTCATTTAGCACGGTAGTTACGTTCCTGAAAATGTCGTGTTAGATAATTAAAAGAACTTATGGGAAAAATAGGGTTACGTTCCTGGGAGTCCCCAAAAAGCCAAACAAGTTTTTTTTAGACCAACAGATCATACAAAAATAAAAGTGAATATGTAATTGTAGTTCATTATCGTAATGTATTATGTTCTTTTTACTGCTTAAGACTACAAATGTAACAGAAATAATAGTATTTACCTTAAATTGTGGGTGCTGGTGTTTGTGGATGATTGTGAAGAGTGGAGAGTTATGCTGTGGCCCTACTGGGCTGAGGTGGATAGTAGAGGTTCTGGAACTGAAGTCGATGGTTGTACCGAGTGTCTAACTTTAAGTCATTCAGTAAGTCAGTCAAGTCATTCAGTAAGTCAGTCAAGTCATTCAGTAAGTCATTCAGTAAGTCATTCAGTAAGTCAGTCAGTAAGTCAGTCAGTCAGTCAGTCAGTCAGTCAGTCAGTCAGTCAGTCAGTCAGTAAGTCAGTAAGTCAGTCAGTAAGTCAGTCAGTAAGTCATTCAGTAAGTCATTCAGTAAGTCATTCAGTAAGTCATTCAGTAAGTCATTCAGTAAGTCATTCAGTAAGTCATTCAGTAAGTCATTCAGTAAGTCATTCAGTAAGTCATTCAGTAAGTCATTCAGTAAGTCATTCAGTAAGTCATTCAGTAAGTCATTCAGTAAGTCATTCAGTAAGTCATTCAGTAAGTCATTCAGTAAGTCAGTCAAGTAAGTCAAGTCATTCAGTAAGTCACACAAACTTATGTTTACCTCTTTTTATGTGTACAAAGTAACACTTCATTACGGCCACGGTTATGTCTTGTCTAATATCTTTGTTTTCTTCGTTAATTCTAAAACTTAAATGCTTATACCTTTTCTTGCCACTTTGAGCAACACTTTGATTGCTTGGCAGATACAAGATATAGTAATTTAAAGATCAAAACACAATTCACTCTCTCTCATTCTTTACAAACACAGCTGGCTTGTAGCAGAGGACTTTTTTTGTATGAATGCTGGGATGGTGGGGTCCAGGGTGGCTGGGGAAGGCCGGTGGTGTCCGCTGAACAACAAGGCGGCTGCTTGTAGGAATGGTTGTTTTTCCTTCCCACAAACTGTAAGTAAGTTTATTCAGGTATACACAGATACAGTTACAAAGATTATCATACATAGCAGCATATGTGTAGAGAACCTAGGATAACCCAAAAAAGTCAGTGACTTATTTCCATTGTCTGACTTTTTTTGGGTTATCCTAGGTCCTCTACACATATGCTGCTATGTATGAAAATCAATGTAACTGTACTCGCCTAATTGTGGTTGCAGGGGTCGAGACTCAGCTCCTGGCCCTATTTTCCCCTTGAGTTCTTCAGTTCATCTAACACGGTTTTACCTAACACGGTGTTTTCAGAAACGTAACTATAGTGTTAAATGACAGTTTACTGTAGTAATAAAGCATGGGTGTCCCTCGCTTTATACAATAGATGGATTCCTGGCTCATGGCGCATAAACAAAGTGCATACAGTGAACCAATTATATAAAGTAAAGGATAGGAATTCGTTCTCAGACTGAAAATTCCACAATTTTATTTTTCATTTTATTAATTTTTTACTAAATGGATTTACAATTTGCGAATGTTCACTTCATACATGAAAAGAGTTCATTTTTGTTTTGGAAATACAGTGGTACCTCGAGTTACGATGGTCCCCAAAATCGCCCTTTTATGCAAGTTTATTTTTTTAAATGCTTTTGTAAGTATATTTTTGGGGGTGTAAAAGGACTAGTCTATTTTACATTATTCCTTATGGGGATAAATTCGTTTGGTAATGGCACTTGAACAGCATTCTCGAACGAAAAAATATCGTAACTCGAGGTACCACTGTAATTGGTCCAGAACTGTAGATTTATTTACTTTGCGTCACTACTTCAGTAGATGGCAGGCAAGGGAAGGCAAGGAGGGTGGTAGATGAGGGATAATAGTGGGTGGGTAGCCGGCAAGCTGTAGAGAGTGGGCTGAGTGGGGTCAGGGCAAGGTGGGTTGGCTGGGTGTCTTGGTGGAAGACCCCAAGCCTGGAGTGGTGGTTGCATCCCTAACTGCCTCTCTGCTTCTCTTGCTACCTTACTGCCTCTCTGCTTCTCTTGCTACCTTCCTCCCTCTCCTACTATCTTCCTCACTGTCTTTCTTTCTCCCTTATTTACATTGTATTAGTATGGGTGGGAGAGGAAAGATGCAGGACATCACACAATACCCTCCCTCACATTTGCTGTTATCTTCACCATGCTATTTATGCTCATTGAATTTACCAAGCCAAAATCTGATTTTGTTTTACTTAAGTCTTTCTTATGTCAATTTAAATCAGTTTAGAGAAATATTAACCCTTTCAGTGGCTGTCACATAGATCTACGTTACAGAAGACAGGGTCCCTCACATAGATCTTCACATTAATTCTAGCAACTTCAAATTGAGTCCTGGTAGGCCTACATATGAGAGAATGGGTCTGCATTGTCAGTGTGCACAGTATGCAAAAAAATCAGGGCCCCAGAAGTTCTTGTAGGAACACCATATTTAGTACACCTTGTACATCATACCACATGGATGCAAAGGCCTCAATCTCTTCCAAACTGAACAAGTAATATTCCCCAGTGATAGCTCCAACAACATGAATTATGGAACCGACAATGAGTTCTTTGGTTTCTAACATAAAATGACCAAATGTGATGCTCAGGACACTGGAACTATTGCTGTGAGATGAAGTTTGATCACTTCATAACATTTCCTGCCTTTAGAAAAGAAATATACTCAAAAGAGAAGTTGTGTGTGCACATTCAACAAGACACCTATCAAAGTGCACACACACTATTTATGTGTAGAGTATAAAACACTATGTGAATGGAGCTATGTTTCAAGAACTTCCACAGACTGCAACATTTTTTTTTCTAAGAACATGACCAATGCCTGTATACTGTATATATATTTATATACATGATGTATAAATGTTAGAACAACAGTAATGTGAAACATTACACACACAACCCGCCCATAGAAGAGAGGAGCTTATGACGACGTTTCGGTCAGACTTGGACCATTAACAAAATCACACTAACACAAAGAAAATATAGAAGGGGTATTTATAGGCCAGCAGACAGGGGAGGGCACAAGAAAGTGGTGGAGGAGTAATAGTGGAAGTAGTAGTGGTAGTGGAAGTAGTAGTGGTAGTGGAAGTAGTAGTGGTAGTGGAAGTAGTAGTGAAGTAGTAGTGGTAGTGGAAGTAGTAGTGGTAGTGGAAGTAGTAGTGGTAGTGGAAGTAGTAGTGGTAGTGGAGTCAGTCAATTCTAGGAAAGAGGAGCACTGCAATAAAGCTGGCAGCCCGCATAGGGTAAGGACAAGAACACAGAGGGAAAAAATGATGAAAATAAAATAAAGAAGGACATGTACAAGGAGAAACACAGAGGAGAAAGAAGAAAGAGAAGGGGGAAGAGATAGAAGGGGAAGGAATCAGGTTAAGTCACGGGTGTTCTGAAGTTTGGAGCATTTAACAATGTAATGGGAGAGGAAAACATCTAGAGACAAAGCCATGGCTAAAATTCATACAGGGAAAGTTGTGTATAACGGAGGATTCAACCAGACAGCAACTGTGAAAGTTAGACATAGGGTAGACAGTTTTAGCAGAAGACCAATCAATAGGATGACTGTGATCTCTGACATGACAGAAAAGAGCATTATTGGTGTCGGCAAGCCTAACACTATTTTTGTGCTCCCTAAGTCTGTCAGAAAGAGATCGGCCAGTTTCTCCAAAGTACTGAAGAGGACAGGAGGAACAAGAAATAGAGTAGACACCAGGAGAATCTATAGAGGGAGGGGAGGTATGAACTAGATTAGTGCGAAGAGTGTTAGTCTGGCGAAAAGTAAGTTTGATATCTAAGGAACGGAGAGAGTTGTTGAGATTAGAGAGACTAGAGATGTAGGGAAGGCAGAGGATAGGAGAGTTCCCAGGAGTAGGGGGGTTAGGAGAGAAGAAAGTCTGTTTAGCACGAGAGAAGGAGAGTCTATGAAATGGAAAGGGTAGCCAAGACAGGAAAATGAATTATGAAGAGTGGAAATTTCTGCTTCAAGGAACTGAGGATCACAAATACTGAGAGCACGGAGAAAGAGGGAGATAAAAACACTTTTCTTGACAGAGGAAGCATAGTAAGAAAAGTAGTGAATATACATGCCACTGTGCATAGGCTTGCGGTACACGGAAAAGGCAAAACCTGTACTTTGGAGAAACTGGCCAATCTCTTTCTGACAGACTTAGGGAGCACAAAAATAGTGTTAGGCTTGCCGACACCAATAATGCTCTTTTCTGTCATATCAGAGATCACAGTCATCCTATTGATTGGTCTTCTGATAAAACTGTCTACCCTACGTCTTTCACAGTCGCCGTCTGGTTGAATCCTCCCTTATACACAAATTTCCCTGTATGAATCTTAGCCCTGGCTTTGTCTCTGTAGATGCTTTCCTCTCCCATTACATTGTTAAATGCTCCAAACTTCAGAACACCCATGACTTAACCTGATTCCTTCCCCATCTATCTCTTCCCCCTTCTCCTCTTTCTTCTTTCTCCTCTGTATTTCTCCTTGTATGTGTCCTCCTTTATTTTATTTTCATCATTTTTTTCCCCCTCTGTGTTCTTGTCCTTACCCTATGCGGGCCGCCAGCTTTATTGCAGTGCTCCTCTTTCCTAGAATTAACCGACTCCACTACTACTACTTCCACTACTACTACTACTTCCACTACTACTACTACTTCCACTACTACTACTACTTCCACTACTACTACTACTTCCACTACTACTACTACTTCCACTACTACTACTACTTTCACTACCACTACTACTACCACTACTACTACTACTTCCACTACCACTACTACTTCCACTATTACTCCTCCACCACTTTCTTGTGCCCTTCCCTGTCTGCTGGCCTATAAATACCCCTTCTACCTTTTCTTTGTGTTAGTGTGACTTTGTAAATGGTCCAAGTCGGAACGAAACGTTGTCGTATGCTCCTCTCTTCTATGTGCGGGTTGTGTGTGTATTGTTCGTCATGGTATTGTGCCTTTTTTGTTATTAATGTGAAACATTTGTACCCATGTGTATTAATGTTATTGTATAAACCTGTTTTGTAAACAATATACTAATGACACTATTACTGTGGGTATTGTGTTGCATACAACAGGTGGATATATGTACAGTACACTGTGCATATGGGTCTCATGGATCAGAAAAGTTACTAGAAAATTTAAAGAATTAGAAAACCCCACAAAAAGTAGAAAATAATAAAACAGAAGAAAAATGTGAAATGTGTGGCAGTCGCTTATGTTGCTGTCAGAAGGTCATTAACCTTTAACTTCACCCCTTTATATCTTGGAAAGTACTGGTGGGACTTTTAATTGACAAGATTTTTTTTTTTTTTAAATGTGGACACAGAGTAATTTTAATTTTGGGGTTTTGGACAGTGAAAGGGTTATTGCATGGGAGATTGCATGAAAGTGAAAACACACTTCAACTAACTAATCCAATTACACAAAAGTGATTTTTTGCTGCATGTAGCGAATTCCTGGTAGAAATAGGCTTGTCAAGTAAGTGAATTTGCACAGTGAATCTGTATAAAGCGAGGGGTACGGAAACCTGTGTACAGGTGTAGAACAAGCTTTTCTGTATCATTTTGCACTGTGTAGAGCTTCATGAAGTCAATGACTTGATAAAGCTCTATATAGAGCAAAACATCATTCACCTGTCTTTCATTCATTGCTCTCGGTAGTATGCTTCATATTCAAACTGTACAATATTTGCCAAGGTTTTAACAATCTGACATTATCCCAGTGCAGAGAATTTCACAGTTTACTGTACTATATTAAGTCTTATTCTAGAGTTCAAAATGATTACCACAAAAATGTATCACCAACTGACACATTCTTACTGAACACAAATTTTAAATTATTTTGGTATCCTCTTAAATCACCCCCAACATTTATTATGAGCAGAAAGGCAATTCAAAGCAATTTAACCTATCTGCTACACACACAACATAAACACTAAGGAAAATAACACACTAAAAAAAAAAAAATGCGCACACACACACACACACACATACAAAACACAAATACACACTCAAAATGGTACATATATAAATTTATCATTCTTATAATCAAGAACAAGAGATTCCTACCACAGTGCGAGCGATGTGGTTATCAAAAACTTCAGCCGTGATGAGATGTTCCGCTGAATTTAGACCAACCACTCTGCAGAGAGCAGCTTTGAGATCTCCCACATAAGAAACCTTGCACAGAGTAATGAGGTAACGAGTGGGGATGCCACCGCTGCTTGGGACATATGTCACAGCTGCAAACAAAGTAAACAGTTACATAATAGGCTTAAAATAGAAAAAAAAATAATTTAATAAGTAGTAATTAACCCATTAACCCCTTCACTGATGCTGCCTGCAAAATTAAAAGTGCTGACAGTGTTGTAATTTTGAGAAAATAATTATCTTCTGAAATGATAAAGAATCTTCTTTTGATAGGAATGGCATACAACATACAAAATTTGATGGAAAATTTACAAAATTAAGCAGAAGAAAAGTTGGTGTTCTAGGTGCAATTTATGAATCAGCAACTTTGCCCAATTTGAGGCCTATTTTAAGCCATTTCCTTTGCTCAATTTGATCTATTTCCTATTTTGCTAGTATGCCTTCCATTCTATTGACTGAGCACAAGAAACTACCCACCCAACTATCAAAACTATCCTACAAAGTGCAGTAATTTGGCCAATTTACTGAAAATTCAACAAAATCCAATTTAAAAACAGTCCAAAATAAACACTGTAGGCATTCCAGCTACTAAGCAACATTTCCTCTGTTTATTAATTATGTTCCCAAGCCTCTCTTATAGAACACTTGACCTCCATTTTGAATCCATCAGTCACACACAAAATATCGAAGTTTTTATTCTATTTCTTGGCTAATAAAATATAGCAAAGAATTACTAGTCATAGTTTGAGCCATTACAATAATTGAAGCTGACCAAATAAAAACCTATAAAGCAAACTGAGGCATATTTTAAGCCACTTTGGTTTGAAACCAAAAGTAGCTTGAAATCCCCTCTATTTTGATATTACAGTAAAACTCCCATATCCATAGATTCAGTTTCCGCAGTTTCAGTTATCCTGAGTATATCATGACTCGAGCATAAGCCTTAACCCTTTCAGGGTCCAGAACCTCGATCTTAAACTTGTCCACAGGGTCCAAGAATTTTCAAAAAATATTTTGTTTATTTTTCTTATGAAACTGTAGAGAAGCTTTTTCTGAAGGTAAGAAAACAAAAAGTACGAAATTTGATGGAAAATTAATGAAATTACACATGCGAATTTTGCTGCGTCAGTAATATTTATGCATCGGCGATTTTGCCCACTTTGACTCCCATTTTAGGCCAATTACATTATTCCAGTAGACCAAATTCTTAGCTATTCGCCAGTACAGTGGTATCCCGAGTTTCGGCCATAATTCGTCCCGGAAGGCTGTTCGAGTGCCATTAATAAGGGCAAGGGCTCTGGTGGTCTGGTGGCTAAAGCTCTCGCTTCACACGGCGAGGGCCTGGGTTCGATTCCCAGCCAGGGCAGAAACATTGGGCGTGTTTCTTTACACCTGTTGTCTATGTTCCCCATCAGTAAAATGGGTACCTGGGTGTTAGTCGACTGGTGTGAGTCGCATCCTAGGACACTGACTTAATCTGCCCGAAATGCTCAGCATAACAAGGGACTTTCTATATAGTAGTATGTCACTGATGTCAGCTAGGCCTGTATATCATGTACATGTACTTGTAGTAAATAAAGATATTATTATTATTATTATTTAATAATAATAATAATAATAATAGTTTATTTAGACATGATACAATGTTGTTATTTAGACATGATACATAGTTAGGTATAAATGAGGTGTACATGCCAAATGCCCCTAATATGCTGTGCATTGTGGGCAATCTTAAGATTAATAGTAGACTACATGGTAAAAAATTATGGTTGATAATTTATAAAATAAGTATAATTGTGTATCTAAATTGTAAAATTTGAATATTAGTTGAACATAATAGTTTAGTAATTGTAGCAATGCAACTAATTGAGTGAGAGAACAATTTAAAACAATTAGTTACATTGCAATTACAGTTTATGTGGTCATTATGTAAATGTTATAGAAACAGTTAGCTCAGAATGTATTATTCATAACAGGTTTTTACATTTCAGTGATTAATCAGGTTTTTACATTTAAGTGATTAATCAACTTTGTTGGGAATGTTTGATATTGTGCACTTAGGTTTGGGTGAGAAGGTGGTTTTTTAGCATCGTTTTGAATTGGGGTACAGGCAAGGTTTCTTTGGCAATCACAAGTAATGAATTCCAAATTTTCGAGCCTTTTATATGTATTGAGTTTTTGCATAGTGTTAGATGGACATGGGGAACATCAAGGAGTGCTCTGTGTATAGTGTTATGGTCATGTGTCTTGTTAAAGTTGGTAAGGAGAAGTTTGAGTGGTGGGTAAATATTTTCATAAGTGTGTTCTATGCATGTAATAGGCACAGTAAAATGTATGGATGTCTTGTATGGTGAGTAAGTTTAGATTTTTGAAAATTGGTGGAGTATGTGGTCTGAAGTGTGAATTTATCATCATTCTAACTGCAGCTTTTTGCTGTGTTATTAATGGTCTGAGATGAGTTATTGATGTTGAGCCCCATGCGCAGATTCCATAGGTGAGGTAGGGGTAAATGAGTGAGTGATATAGGGTAAGGAGAGCTGGTTATGGAACATAGTACCGTATCTTGGATAGTATTCCCACGGTCTTTGAGACTTTCCTGGAAATTTGTTATATACAGTGGACCCCCGAGTTTCGTAAACCCCGGAAATCGTGCAATTATGTAAGTATAATATTGTAAGTGCCTTTGTAAGTGTATTTTTGGGGGTCTGAAATAGACTAACCTACGTGACATTATTTCTTAAGGACGTAAATTCGTTCGGTAATGGCACATGAGCAGGCTTCTGGAATGAAGTTTTTACGAAACTCAGGGGTCCACTGTATGTGTCTGAAATTTTAGGCCACTGTCAAGATGGATTCCTAAGAATTTTCCCTCTGAGTTTTGTGATAGGGGACCCGTTTATCAT